>UCOM01002688.1:0-23819 GCA_900474385.1 Ormyrus pomaceus | reverse complement strand
GAGAGAAAGAATTGGCAAGCTCATAGCTCGTGTAAATTGACACCCGAGCCGAAGGCGAGGGTGTCAAACACGAGCTATGGGTTTGCCATTTTATCTCCCGAGGATTGTATACTATTTTTTTGCCTAGCGAGGCCGAAAATACAACGTTCTTGATCCGGCGCCGGGCGAGAAAGTAGTACTTTCGGCCCGCTAGGCAAAAAAAAGTAAAAAATACGTATTATTTTGAGAACAACATTAATCAAAATAATATAAAATATTTGTTATTGTTCATTTAAATTAATTTTTTCTGCAACATACTTACTTGTTATTAATATCACACCAACCACAGGCGGAATCTGTGAGACAGTGCAGACAATTTTTGTATTGATCACATGTGCCATTCTGATAAGGTTCCAAAAATTCGAAAGTGAAAACTTTGGCATTTTCACCTTGCCGAACATGCGTAATTTCCATTTTACTTGGATGCGCGTAGCTTGCAGTTACCATTCTTTTAGATTCAAAGTCTACAAGATAACGACCCTGCGGGAACGCCATTGTCATAGAAGGGTCATATGCCATTCGCACTGGAACGCATTGAGACGTTTCTGCAGTTAAATTCGCCACGGGGTACTGAAATATACATTGCATTTTTTAAATATTACTTAAAACATTAGTTTACACATGATAGTGTGCAGTAAAATATAAAACAATATAAAAAAATGAGAATCATACCACAATTAACGTTTCGTTGATCTTTGAAATATGCAGAGTAGCGCTATTGTAACTAACACAAATCTTCATTGTTTCTGCTTTACTGTCCCATATAGGCGGCGGCAATCTTAAAAATCCAACTAGCCTAGCAATCATTTCGCCTCCTAAAGCCGATTCAGTTTTAGCACCTTGCATCGATGGCACACTAAAATCAACTGTGGTAGCATTTACAATTGTCACTGAATCTGGCTGTGAGAAATTTACAGGTGGATTATATTTTAGGAAAGTAAGACCCGGTCTTTTATCCATTTCCCGGCACTCTTCTACGCTAGCAATCTCAGTTCCTTTGGTACCCCACCAACCGGGTATCTGAGAGGGCGTATCATCGCGCAGACCGCAAACTCCATAGTTGTCGTCTTTGTGGTGACATCGAGCATTTTGCACGCACCAAGTACATGTACCAAGATTGAATTTGTTTGAAACTGAACTGCGTCCACGTGAGTTTGTGCCCCAACCACCTCCAGGTTGGCCATGAATAAGACAAGAATGACAATCACCAAGAGCTGGGCAAACCCCAGGACAGCGAGTCGTTTGAAGGTTGGTTGTACAATTACTAACAACAGTTCTACCATAACAGTTCTAAAATAAGAAAAATTTAATTGTAATTTTTTGAAAATGTAATATTTTCTATTCTTTTGATGAAATAGGAAAATATCTTACCTCATCAGCTGAGCACCAACCACATTCTGGATTAGCAGCACATTCGAAAAGACTTTTATGTCGACCACAATATTGTTCTGGTTCCAATAAATCTCCATCTCTAGGCGCAAGCATAGGAGGTAATGTATAAGCAAGTAAATCTGCATTCACATTACCGTGATAACCTCCCACGAGTAACAATGTGTTTCCGTTTCTCACGTCAGCCGCGTGAGCGAATACACCTTGCTGCTTTGGATACTGTGAATCTATTAAAAATAAGATTGTAATTTTGAAACTTTTTTAATGAAATTATTTTACTCTATTATAAGATGTGTAATTAAAATTCACCTTTATCGCTTGTGTTCAAAACATCATGGCTCACCCAAGCATGGCATCCCAAATGATAAAGGTACATTTGGTTGTCATAGCAAATTTCTTCTTTATTATGTCTATGAGAATATCCGCCAAATACTACCAAGTAATTACCTATGAAATATAAAAATTTTAATAATAATACGAAATTTAAGCTTAAAAAGATTAAATCAAAGTTAACAAATCACAGTTCTTTTTGAATACGTAATTATTTTGCTTAGTCAACAAATTGTGTAACAAGAGCATTATTATATAACCTACCAATTATATTACAAGTGTGAAATGCTCGCTCTCGCGGAACGTACGTATCACGTAAATGAGCTCTTGGATAATGGATTTCCGACCACACTCTTCTGTCTAGCTGAAAAACAAACATCCTATCTGATAATTTACTGAAGCGAGCAACGCTAGCCATTACGCCTCCGTAAATCAACAGTGAATTTGTAGCATGATGATAGACAGCTGAGTGAGCAACGACTCTGACATCGAGTTCTTTTCCTCCTCTTGGTCGAATTTCTTGCCATTTTTCTGTACTTGCAGTTGCATCAGCTAAAAAAATAAACAATTTTATTATTGTATATTTTGTTTTTTAAAAATTCAAATAAATAATTTATATTTCAAAATAAAAGTATAACGTACAGAGATTCAACTTTATTCTGTAGAGACTTGAAGAAAATTCTCCATCAACAGTACTTCCTCCAAATAAATAAATATAGTCATTAGCTAAAGTAAGCGTATGTCGAGTTAATCTAGGAGGATAAAAAGGCGAATTTTTCGCTCGCAAAGTCCACAAAGTTTTGTTCACATTAAAATACCATAATTCGTTAGAAAGTGATCCATCTTCTACTTTTCCACCATAAATAACAAAACCACCTAAAAATTAAATTATTTTTTAGTAAAATAATATATAATTTTTATTATATTAATTAAATATAAAATTTACCTGTATAACGACATGCAGCATGTCCATATCTTGGAGCTGGCTTTGGAATTTCTTCCAAGTTTGGTTCGGTTACTTCATCATCAATTGGCAATTGCGTAGTAAATTGTGGTTCTAAAAGGTCTTGAAGAAATGCATTTTCCTCCATTGGACTTTCCACCACCCGTTCTTCCCAATTCGGACTATCATTGATGTTGGAGACATGCCTTTGTCGATAGTGAATGCTATTATCAGCACTTCTTCTATGCCTAAATATTTTTTAACACAAAATATTTTATTTTATGGTATGTACAAAGATTAAGTTTATAAAAATGTTTTTCAATATCATAATAATATTATTATTACCGAGTATGCAAAGGTCTAATTCTTCTCGTGTGCTTCTTTCTTTCTTGATGTTCATTAGTCTCATTTGTTTTCGTAATATGTGGGATTTTCCTATCTCTTTCTCTATGTTCTGTGATTTTTGCTTCTCGCCACGTATGACCATCAACAGCAGTTTTGTCTTTCAATGTTGACGTATTATTTTCTTTAAAACTCAGTAATAATTTCCAAAATATTGAAGTAGGAGCTCCTGCTCCCATATGCTCTAATTCACTAGCAATTAGCATAGGATCCAAATATTCAGCAGAGGATGATCCTTCTACAGAAAACAGATTAATCAATAACTCATTTATAAAAAAATATATATTAATCATCATACCCAAAATTCTTCCATATTCATCTTCCCATTGACTTATTGAAAAACGGTAAATTTCTAGATCACTTAAAATATAGTTGAGATTGTAGCCTCCAAAAACATATAAAGAATCTGTTTCTTGTATATAAACTGCAGTATGAGCAGCTCTAGGTGTCATTCCACCCTCCGAGTGTGAAAGCCAGTGCCATCTATAAATAATGAAAAATAAATTTTAATGAAATAATAAACTTTAATAACTTATATGTAACCAATTTTCAGTCAAGCTACTACTAACCTATTTCCTTCCGTTTGATTTTTATGAAGCGAACATGATTGTCCAGAATACCCTGGGTGGCATTCACAACGTTTAATGCCACAAACTCCATTATCTCCACAATTATTCGGACATAATGATTTTGAACAGTCCTTGCCTCCCCAATCATTTTCACAAAAACAAGTATTATTAATACACTTTCCATGGTTTGTACAGTTATTGGGACAGTCAGTAACAGAAAATTCTGCATGGAAACCATCTAATACGTAATTTGTATCACTGTATAGAAGTATTAACATCTAAAAAAAGAAAACATATGTTAAAATCAATTTTTAAAACAAAAATTAACAAAATAAAGGAATATTATAAATATTTTTATAAATACTAACATGTCCAGAAGATGCTGTAACTCGCTGTGGTTCCGTTTTGCCACTAAAGCTGCCTAATAATGGAGATCGAAAAGAATCTCCATCATAAACAAATACATAGTCATAGCTGCACTCTGTGCCCATAGTACGAAAACTTAAAGTAATAAATTGACGACTGCTGTTGGCTAAAATAAATAAAAATTTTATTAATTGAATTTCTTAAAAGAAATTAAGTATATACCTTTGATTAGCCATTCACAATGCGAGTCCTGGGTGTAATTTGAACCCTTTGGTCCATCGCTGATAACACCCCAGGTTTCCTTGAAAAATTTCCTTGTTTTGTCACAGGGCACTTGCTTGGCTGACATTTGAGGGAACACCAGGAGGCCCCTCAATAGGCAGCTCCAGGTGACAATCCATAATACTGCTGTCACCACCCAACCCATTACACTGCTGACAAATCTGATTTGTTGCCTGACAGGACAATGATCATCCCGTCAACTTTTGTACAAATGCAATCTTCCTTGTCTAAAATGAAATACATAGCAGTTGTACAAATAAAGTTCATGCATATATCACTGGGTAAAAAAGATGTCTATGTTTGTTATGAAATTTCCATTGAACAGTATATATTTGTTTAATTTATAATGGAAAATACAACTCAGCAACAAGTAATTACAAATAATTACTGGAAATTTCCTAACAGATGTAGATAGCTTTAAAAATGAAGTTTGCTTAACATTTTCAAGGTTTGTTTAAACTTGAAATTTAAGATTGCTTAAATAATTGAGGAAATAAAAAAAATCGTGTCATTTAAAATTAAAAAAATGTTAATAGTAAAGCTCAATGATTATATAAACATTATCAAAATATGAACATTAAATTTTTGTTCATTATATAAGCCTTTTTTTATAGCTATATATTTTATTAATTTACTATTCATTGCATTATTACTTTTGATAAGAAAAGTGAGTTTATGAACTTTGTATATCAATTGAAAAAATTAAATTCCTAATAAAAAGATATCAGCAGCATTAAGAATAATTATTCTTAAACAGTAGAATTTAATAATGATACAATATTTGATCTTATGTACCTCATTGTCATAAAAAATAATGCAAATGAATGAATACCTGCAACTTCAAAACGCAAAAAACTAAACGAACACTTTTCGACGTAAACAAACATAACCATCAGAGCAGTCAACAAACAATTCGATCAACCTTCAATTATCTAAAGCCTACTTGGAAAAAACTCATACACAGGTTATCTTTGATAAGAAAGGAGCTACTCTTCAGACGCACCAAAAACCTATTTTAGCATAGCAAGTATAATGTGTTAAATTTACACACAAACCACTGACACATTCAGCACGGCTTCTCCCTGCGTTCGAACGCCAGCAAATGTTTGAATGGCCAAGTCCCGAGTCCGGAGCAGCACATAATTATTCAGCGCTATACATCCGTAGCGGAGGCCGTATCGCTTTGTTATTTGCAGCAATAGCAGCAGCAGGAAGGGAAAAGCTGTTGGAAAAAACGCAGAATATAGATGCTCGGGGCACAGTCCGACGTCACTTAACGCGCCCGAACGAATCTAAAGCCGCGGACGCGTGCACTTAGGCGTAGAGTAAACTTTTCTTCAGGGTCGTCATCGACGCGCGAAAACTTCTTTACAGTGTTATTGTAAGGTCGCAAGGCGATTTGGTGACACCCATATCCCATGCGGCGCGCAGCGGCGATGAAAAGCCTTGAGAACGCGCACACTCTCTCAGCCCTCGCGCAGCAGCAGCAGCAGCAGCTCCGGTAGTCCGGTCAGCTCTTTTTCTTCCCACCTTGGCACCTCCCTCTCTGCTCTCTTTCTCTTTTCGGAGCTTTGCTTTTGTGTATGTTGTTACCGTGCAGTTGCACTTTGCAAACGAACAAGTGAGAGAGATGAAAAAGCAACGGCGCATCAACGCACCCTCCGTCTATCTTTCTCTAACTTTATCTTGTAAACACATTATATCTGCTAATGTAAAGATACATTCCCTGAGATCTCATGTACCAAGAGGCTGCTCAAGATCTCTGGGTTTTTTTGATTATCAACGCTTTAATTCGATGTAAAAATATATTTTAATCAAATTAATTAAATTTTTATTTCATTAATAATATTTTATTTAAAAAAAATTATATGATAAAATGTTACCCACGAACCACGAATAATTCAAATTGAAACAAGGGCCCTTAACTTCTCAAGCCGCTACTGCATATGCAAGTATGTTGAAGAGGGGGATAAAGCATTCGCCGTCTCAGTTGGTTCTTTTACATGCTTAAAGCTTAAGCCACGACATTAGTTTGGCAGATGACCGCCACAGTTTAGCACGTTGGCGCTGTGTCACTGCGTAAGTATTTAGAAACGGCATTTCTAGCGTGTAAATCGTCTTTTTCACGCGTATGATTTGATTTTTAAAAAATTATAAAATATCACTCAACTTTTATGAAAAATCAATAAACAAATTAAAAATTTAATTTTCTTAAAGTTAAATATAAACTGAAAAACCTATTTTTTCTCTTTCAGTACATAAATATTTTAAAATCGTCTGCTATTCTGCATATACGCAAATAAATTATCTATATATATAGATAGATTTACTTCATCGTTTGTTGAGTGTCGTTTGTTGAGTAAATGACGAAAAAAAACAATTATTGCAAAAAAATATTAACAACTGACAGATGAACAGACCACTTTAATTTTAGTATGTAGATAATTGAAGTAGGTTGATTATTGAAAACTGAACGCCATTTTCGAATAAAAAAGAAATATATTGAAATGCTAAGAAGGTAGGTTTTATAAAAGTTTTTAGGTTATGCTTAAAAATTTTAAATGTAATTAATTTTAAAATAAATATAGTTTTTAGATAATAACATAAATTTTAGAAATTTTTGGATAACAATGTCACATCGTCATAGAGGTGGAAGATTTCATGGGTTTTCAAGAAATGATAGATCAGGTAGATAAATTTAATTGTATTGTCAGGAAATAAAAAATTTTAAATAAGCCTTCTTTTATTAAAATAATTGTTTTTTTAAGTTAAATTATTAATTTTATGTAATAGAATCAATTTATTTGTGATTTGATCTAGTAGGTTATAAAAAAGATGAATATGAGAGTTCAGATTCAACAAGATCTCTTCCAGGAGGAAGTCGAGGAGGTCACCCTCCAGGACTTAGAGGAAAAGCTATTGGTCTTTATTACAGAGATAAAGCCAGGGAAAAAAACAAGGATAATATCAGGGGAAAAAATAAGAAAAAAGTAACATTGCCAATCAAGTTAAACTCTCAGACTATAACAAAAATTCGAAATTTAATTGAAGGTCCAAAAAGTTCATATGATAAATATTTTGACGTAAAAGAACAAGATGAGAGATGTAGTGATTTTGAAACTAGATATAATCATATTAACGATTCTCAATTTAAAAGAAAATTTTTAAATATAATTAGTGGAAATTTACAAGATAATCTTGCAAAATCCTTTAAGGACCAAACAAAACTAGTGCAAAGTGATAATTTAGATATATATTTATTTAATGAATTTGCTGAGCAAACAGAATCTAATTTATATAAAGAAATGTTAAAATTTCGTCGAAAGTTACCAGCTTATGAAAAAAAAGAAGAAATACTAAATTTTATTAGGTCAAATCAAGTAATGGTTATTAGTGGAGAAACAGGTACAAAATTATTCTTAAATTATTATTTTTGCCTGTTTGAAAAATATTTTTCTAATTTTTATGTAAATTATTAGGTTGTGGTAAAACAACACAAGTTGCTCAAATTATTTTGGATCATCAAATTCAAAGTGGAAATGGAAGTACTACATGTATTGCTTGCACACAACCAAGGAGGATTTCTGCTATAACAGTAGCTGAAAGAGTTGCTGCTGAAAGAGGAGATTCTCTTGGAAACTCTGTAGGATATCATATTCGTTTAGAAAAGTATGTCTAGTTAATAAATATTAATTTTTAAAAATTGGGTTTTCTTTTTCTAGATTATTTTTTAAAATGTTTTGGTTAATAATATATAAAATTATTTTTAAAGGGTTTTACCAAGACCACGAGGAAGTATAACATTCTGTACTACTGCCATGTTATTGCAATTTATGCAAAGCGATCCTGCGTTAAGAAATTATTCTCATATTATTATTGATGAAATTCATGAAAGAAGTACACAAAGTGATTTTATATTAGCATTGTTAAAACAAATTATTCCTAAGGTAATCTTATTCTTTTTCAATTTTAAGGTGTACTTTTTGAAATACAATTACTTAAACAAATATATTTTTATAGAGACCTGAGTTGAAAGTTATTTTGATGAGTGCAACTTTAAATGCTGAACAGTTTTCTAAATATTTTAATAATTGCGCAATGATGCATATTCCTGGATTTACGTATCCAGTAGAAGAATTATATTTAGAAGATGTTCTGAGGATAACAAAGTAATTTAAAACTTTAATCATATTTACTATCTTTTAAAATAACTAAAATTAATTAGCTTAATTATTTTTATTAGTTTTAAGTTCCCAGACGAACGGCCCCTGCCAACAAACTATAAAAAACATTCAAAAAAAATTAAACAAATGCAATCAAAGTTTAATGAGCATGACGAATTTATTGGTCCTTATTTACGTCACTTAAAATCTTTGGTATTTATAAAATTTAATTGATTAACTGTTAAATGTTAATTTACGATAATTTTTATCGTTTACAGAACAGGTATCCAGATTGTGTATTAGAACAATTAGCTAATCCTGAAAGTGAAAAAGTTAATTTTGAACTTATTTGTGAATTAACAAAATATATTTGTTTAACAAAAAGTCCTGGAGCAATTTTAATTTTCTTACCAGGTTTAACAGATATTTCAAAAATGCAAAGAATATTACAAGATTCCGGCACTTTTCCAAGTGGTAAATTTTTTCAATTAAAATTTTATTTAAAAACCTAATTTTTTAAAAAATTAATTTTTATAGAAAGGTACGAAATTTATCCACTACATTCAAGAATGCCAACATGTGATCAAAAATTGATATTTAAAGTACCACCTTTTGGAATACGCAAAATAATAATTGCCACTAACATTGCTGAAACATCTATAACAATTGAAGACGTTGTTTATGTTATAGATTGTGGTAAAACAAAACTTTCGCGTTTTGACGTAGCAAATAATCTACAAACTTTAGAAGCTGAATGGGTAAGTGAAGCTAATGCAAAGCAACGTAAAGGACGAGCTGGAAGGTATGTTTTAAAAATTATTTATCTTGTTTGGTTGGAAGATACAGATATAACATATGTAAACGAAATTTTTCAGAGTACAACCTGGTGTATGTTATCATTTATATTCAAAAGCTCGTGCCGATACATTCGATCGCTATCCTTTACCTGAAATGCTTAGAACTCGTCTAGAAGAAGTAATTTTGCAAGTAAAAATCTTACAAATAGGAAAGGCTGAGACCTTTTTGTCTACTGTAATAGATCCACCAGATCCCCAAACCATAGTTTTATCCATAGATTTATTGAGACAATTAAATGCTCTGGATGAAAGAGAAAATTTAACTCCTTTAGGTTATCATTTAGCTCAATTACCATTACATCCTCGAACAGGTACAATAGTTTTTCTTACTTTTATCTTTGAATATAAAAATTATTGAAACTTTGTTCTAGGAAAAATGATTATTTGGGGAGCCATGTTTTCTTGCATCGAACCGATTTTTGCTATAGCTGCAAGTCTTTCTTTCAAAGATGCGTTTTATTGTCCTCTGGGTAAAGAAGACTTAGCGCGACAAAAGAAATTGGAACTTGGAATAGATCAATTCAGTGATCACATAGCTTTAGCAGAAGCTTTGCAACGCTTTGAAATGAAAGATTATAGAGGAGATTCATACCGATTTTGCAGAGAATATTTTCTTTCTTTTAACACATTAAAATTACTATCAGATATGAAAAAACAGTTTGCTCAATATTTATATGAAATGAAATTTTTACGTAGTAATGATCCTTCTGACAGCTTAGCTAATAAAAATTCACATAATAAATCTCTCATTAAGGGCATCGTCTGCGCTGGATTATATCCAAATGTTGCGATCGTCAAGTAAGACAACAAATAAAAATAGAAAAACCGCAAATTTCGAACTTCTGTATTTAACATATTATAAAAGTATAGTTAGAATTTTTTAATTTAAATTATCATTGAATTTGTAGGAAAGCTACCAGATACGGTGTGACCGCAATAACGACTGAAAAAGAGTTAGTAAGATTACATCCGTCTAGCATAAATGATAAAGTAAACTCCTTCCCAAGTCCATACTTAACATATTATTTAAAAAGAAAATCTACGGGAATATACTTATTTGACACAACTAGTGTTAGTCCAGTTGCTTTACTTTTCGCATCGCCAACTACATCTCTAGGTAAAAAACATTAAATTGATCAACTTTATAATCTATAACATTTTTTTACAAGAAAATATTTATTTTCAGGCATGGCAAATGGAAAAAGTGCAATTAGCATAGGAGATAATTTATCTTTTTTCTGTGAAGCAGGAACTGCACAAATAATTCAGGTAAAATACATTTCAACATTTTTAAATATAAAAATATTAATAAACATCTTTTTTCAGAAATTACATGAAAAATTAGATAGTTTATTAGAATTCAAAATTTCTCACCCAGGCAGGATAGATTGGGAAGCTGAAGAAGGAAATGTTTTGAAGTAGGTTTAAAATTATATATGTTTATAATTTAAATTGCTCAACAACAAGAATTTAAATAATTTTTATTTATTAATTAAAGAATATAGATTTAAAATGATATATTTACATAAAATTTTTATTTCTAGAGCTATAATCGAATTACTATCAGAAAGTGATGAAAACTTAGGGTTAGACTCAGGCCGGTACCACAAGTGGAGTGATTTTGATGAAGATAGTATAGATAACGATGATGAATAATTTTCTCTTCGTTGTTATACGTATTTCTTCAAACTTAATTTTTTACAATTCATCTATTAGTTACCAAATGCAAGTTTTATTTAACAAAAACTACGCTGCTCTACAAAATCTTTCTTTTGTACATACGTGCTAATGTAGGTAATAATATCTAATAATACGAATAAAGTTTTTTTATAAAAAATAATCTTCAAAACTGTATTTTTTACAGTTGTATTTTACCTTTTTCGTAATTACGAAAATATGAAACAGTTATTCAAATAACATATTTCTGTTCTCAAATTTTCTAAATTCGATAAAAATTCATTGCACAGAGGAATATGTCTCAGACAGTTCTATAATATGCCAAAATGACATTGTAAGTCTTATGCTATCAGCAATATCTGAGCCCGTGGGATTTATACACACGTTAGGTATAGAGCTTTTTTGAATTGACTCGTACGAACGTTTTTGTTTCGAACTTCGCATTGTCTGCTCTGTATACACAAGTTGAAAGAAAGAATAAGAGAGAAATTCATATTGTTATCATTGCACACGCAAGTGCATATTGATAAGGAGGCACGCGGGAGAAAGCCGATAACCTTAAGCGCTGCACTTGTTCTTTGCGACCGCACTGCTGCCGTCCGATGATTGACTTGCGTTCTCTGCTTTTTTACTTTTCTGTTGAAAATGTACCAAATTTAGAGTCTCAAATAGGCGCCATTATCGATTTTTTAAATTATTTTAAAATTTTGTGAAAATGTACAAAATTGCTTTTAAAAAAATAAATTGGCTATTTTTTAATACTTACTTTTCATTTTAACATTAAAAAATCTATTTGGTCATTTTATTTTTTGAATATTCATGAAATATTTCTTAAATTATTTTTCTATAATTTAATAAATTTTCTATTTTTATTTATTAAAATTAATTATTGCAGTAAATTAGTAGAATAACGAATATTCGAAATTTAGAAACTGTCAATTTTAGAAATTTGATTAAATTTATCTACGAGAAAATCAGCAATCTTTCTAATTGCAAGTTTTCCCATGCATAAATGAGTGTAAATATAAATAACGTTATTTAGCAACAAGCAATTACTTTTAATTAACAGTCCTCGTATCAGTTGAACCAATTTAGCTGAAGCAAATGTTTTCTTTTTTACGCAAATGAATAGCAGTAACTTCAATAACTCAATAACTCAAAGCCGAAAGCATCAGTTTAAAATTCAAACGATCGAGCGAAAATCACGACTCGAGCACTCCGTCGTATCGTAACGAATATATATAGTAACATTTGATTATTTCTTTCTCGCGGGCAAGATAATCGTCATGAACCTACTTCTAATACGAGAAATGATTACTGCCTGCATCCCGAGAGTTTACAGCACTCCAATAACGTTATTTCGGTTGACCTGTTTTTTTTTTTTTTTTTTCTTTCTTCGTTCATATATGCACTCGGTACGAGTCACGTCACGAGTACGCTCGTGCGGGTGAAATTACAGGGCAATAAAACTGCTTCGCGATCGGTACTTTCAGCAAATTAAAAATTACCGTTTCGGTACGTGCTGGACGCTGAGGGAATAAGACACCGTCACACTGCAAGGGTCTCCTTTTATCTTCAGGAAGTTTTGCGTCACAAGTAACTGAATTTTATATAAGTAAGGTATAGTATAATAAGATCTTTTCATCTGTATTGGAAGTTCGTGATTTAAATAAGTTTTTATATTTTGCAACTCATTTTAATACGATTAAATTTTTTAAACTGCCTGTAGAAGCTTATGAAGTTCTTTGGGATACGAGCTTTAATACATTTTATTAATTTAAGTTTGTTACAAGTACGATTACGTAAATTTTTACAAGACCTTTGAAGTCCCATTTCGTTCAAAATTTAATGCTGGCCTTTTGCAAAATGTAGTTAAATCCATTTACGTAATCGAAATTAATAATGTTATTTTCTGACAATGAAATAAGTTAAAATAAGGGTAATTGGAGTTAGTAAGTACAAGAGTAATATCTTCCTTACACTTGAAAAAATTTAATAAAGAAGCAGTAAGATTTCATAAAACCATTTTCGACGTCATTGAAGAGCTCGTTTCAAACAGGATGCTACTCTTCTGCACAATTTAAGGGGTTCGCGTGAGTGTAATGAGGCCTTTACATCTTATTAAGACGTATCCTCATCTTGATCGGTTTTTAAAAGCCTCGCAAACAAGCAAGTCGCATCAAGAACTACATTGTAAAAAGAATTTAATCAAAATAGCAGGCTCTGCGGAAGCGAGAAAAGGTAAAAGAATCGAGCCAAAAGAACGGAGACGAAGGGATAAAAGCAGATAAAAATTAAAACGAAGTACAAGAAGAGATGATGAGGTAAAAAACAAGTCGACTTGCCGTTTCTGCGATGGAAGCTAATTTTTAAATATATAGTTTGAAGAGCAACTCAATATGCTCGGATGTCGAAGTAAGGTATTTTTTACTTCGCGTCTTACCTAGGCTGGGTATTATCTACTTCCAGTAGATTTTTTAAGCACGAACCAGACGGAAAAATTATAGTGCTTCAGCTGATTTAAAGTACTGTTTGACGGTTTTGAAAAACTACTTTCGTCTAGACGAGCACGTTTATCCTGATTTCATTTTCATTCTTCCAATTATATATACAATCAGTGCTGTGAATGTCTGAACTTTACTTTTAATAAGAATAATTTACAATTCACTCTTACAGCAATAACAATAAGTAAACAAATCTTCAATTACATCTTAAAACTCAATAAATCTTTATAAAAAATGCAATACCGGAAGTTCAAACCTGCACGCGCTTCGCGCGATGCGAAAACTCGTCGGGAACGAGAACTTCGTTTTCCCGAATCTTGAAAAACAAACTTCACGAGCAGTGCTTCCTTTCAAGCAAGAAACACGCTTATAACCGAGCTAACTACCCGGCGGGGAAAAAAAGCTTCAGCAGAGAGGAGAGCAGAAAGAAAGCGAGCAGCTCGGCTGCATATCGCTTCAAAAAGGGACTGCAAACAAGGTAATGAGAGCGAGCGAGCGCGCAGAGGGTGCGCAGAAAGGCCGGAGAGCGAGAAAGACCGAGAGAGAGAGAGAGAGAGGGGGAAGGGGGGAGAAAGAGAGAAAAATGAAGGGGGCTCGGGAATACGATAATTGCATTTCCTGCAGACGACGACGACGGCAGCGTCCGCTCGCTCGTTCGATGACGCTTTCTCTCGCAGAGAGAGAGGGAGAGAGAGAGAGAGTGCGGATGCAAAGGGAGACGTGAAATCGAGCGGAAAGCGCAGCTTTTTGCGAGAGAAAGAGCCTAAAGGTGCTTGCGAACTTTTCTTCTGGACAGGCTAAAAAAAGAGGCTTAGCTTGCTTCTTTTCCTGTTTTAGGAGCTATTTTTTTTTTGGATACGATTTATTTCGCGGTGAAATATCAAATGTTTCGTGTGGTATTCAAATTTTATTCGAGGGTAAAAAGGTTTATTATTGCTAATTAAAATTTGTTTGGATAAATTGTTAAATTAACATTTATAATTATAGAATCAATTCGTAAATTAGAACGGCAATAAAAACAAAGAATAATAATGTAAACATTCAACTGACAAAACGTAATAATCAATGTGTAATAATATTAACATTGAATATCAAGAGATTAACCCTTCCAATGATCCGAACGGAGCGCTGACCGATAAACCAGCAATTTACGAACTATCTGAATTACGTGATACAATTAATTGAATGACGTATTAAATTATCAATTACTTTAATGAAGTCGATCAAATTATAATTTGACGCGCCCACAAATCCCGAAATGAATCTTGGCAAAGGTTCCGAAACGGCTTCTCAATTCCTGCGCTCGGCCGCGTTTATACCCGCCCAATAACGACAGCGATCCCCGCCGTATATTTAAATCCCGGGACAATTATTACCGCAATCGTACATATAAATTCGAGCGGTCTCTCCAGCCTTCGTTGCGCAACTCGCCGCGACAGCCGCGCAGAAACCGTCCGATTTCCCAGGTGTGCATAAAAGGAATGGCACAGGACGATACGCGCGGCGGCGGCGGCGGCGGCGGCGCTGCAACTTTTTCCGCGGCCGAGTTCGACAGCCGAAAACGAGCGCTCGCCTTGGAGGATCTGGCGAGTAAGGTCTGCCTCGGTGCGCTTGCAGCGCTGGCCCGAAAACCTCATTCCCCGCGGCGGCGAGCGCGAATGATTGGCCATGAACTTCAAGGACGTCCGACGAAATCGCCGTAGCCGCCGCCGCCGCTTTTCTGAGCTCCTCGAGCGCTTTATTATCTCGTTATTCGGGACCTCCTACGTAAGGCTCTTGACTTCGAGAGGAGTCTCTCTCTTCGGTGGACTTGCGGATTCCCCGCTCTTTTTGCGCGCTTTGCGTATTATATACACTTCGGCCGACGGTGAGCTGTCTGCTTCGCGCGAGTAGTTTATAAGCGGTGATAACGTATTTTCGTGCCGGTCCGAGAGAGAGAGAGAGAGAGAGAGAGAGATTTTTTGCCCGGTCAAGAGATTTATCGGGGGATTATTTTCGCGGGACGACGCCGCGGGAATGAGAGATGAGGTGAGAGTTTTCGGAGATTTTATTGAGGTTAGGATGAATTGTACGAGAGAGAGAGAGGTGAGAGTAATGATGTTTTCGTGCTGAGGTTTCGAGGCGCTCTTTGAGAAGTGCATTCTTCGCGCTCGAGTTCAAAGGGAAGATGAAGTTGTATTGATCTTGACTCGTCGCCTTGAATTATTCTTCAAATTAACGAAAGATGTGAGTATATAGATATTAATAATATTTGTAAGGAAATTAACCGAAAAGAATTGTTTATTTGTGTATAATGAAGTGCTTTTTTATCACCAGTAAATTTTATCACTATGTTTTACTTTTTTGATCTGCAATAGTACAAAATATTTTTTTCCATTTAATTCCGATTTGATTTTTCCAATTTTAATGTATATTTTTCATTTTCAAAATTCTACTTGAAACAAGAAAAAAATCAATCCGTCGCCAATGAAATATTCTCGAATTAATTAACGTTCGCGCAGAAAAAGCGGTAAATCAATGAATCGAAGTGTTTCTAAATAATCATAAAAATCTCGACAATAGATCCCGTCGTTATTAGAGCCGCCGCTCGTTTCAGTAGAACAGGTCAGTGTTAAGTAGACGCCAAGTTCTATTATCGAACTTTTTACCGCCTCGCTCCTTGTCGGTTTTCCAACGGCGCAAAAAGAACCGGCGCGCGCGCGCGCGGCGTTCGCGCCGCGACTTGTCGATGACTCACCGCGAGGAATCAATTGATTCCTTGCCGATTGCATCGGCGTCCGCGGAGCGCCGCGCGAGAGAACCTTCCCGGCGGCTGATTCTCGATTGAATTCGATGTGTATGTATTCCGCTCCTCTCGAAAATCGGAAGTATATATAGGAGATTTGCATGCGGCTCTCGGGCGTCATTTGCCTTTCGCGAGAGGCGACTCGCCGCGGCCCGAAAGTCATTTGGATTCCTTGCGACGACGTCACGTACGATCATCTTCGCGAGCGCGCGCGGTTCAAGAACCTCTCCGATGTATGGTACGCCCTAGCATCCGCTGCGACACGACTGTGCGCGAGACTTTGCGATCGATCGATCGATCCTTTCGACGTTTTCGAGCGTGGCTGAACGATTTTGGGGTTGAGATCGCGGATTTTGGGCCGCGAGGAGAACGGCGGTGTCGGGCGAAAAAGGTCTGGATTTTCTTGGGTGTTTGAGCGTTTGGAAATGTCGCTTGTTCGAGATGAATTTTAAGTTTCTATCGTGGGTCTTATTTTTATAGAAATGTCTTAAAAATTGATAGAATTTCAGCTTGAACGATTGAATTATTGAAGAAATTGTAGAGCAAACAATTAAATTTATTTGTACACTTATATGTTATAGAAACGAATGATTTTACTATAGAGTTGTTATTAATTACATTAAAAATTAAAAAATCTAATAAATTTGATAATTTATAAATGAAAATCAACTTCTTTGTCAAGTGAATTATACATTACTTTTAAACAGTAAAATGACTTTTAGTGGTCGTAAATTATTAATTTCATTTTCATCGATCAATTAAACAAACAAACTTTTTTCCAGGAATTAATCTACTTTATTGTAAATAAAATCTTCTCATTTGCACAACCAACTGCCATCATCCTCAAAACCTCGACATTTCCAAAACAGCTTTCCTCCCGGGGATGACATTTTTCCCTTTATTCGAAAATAAATTCCCAAAAAGCTTCTTCGGCGACGCCGGAATAAATTTCCACGAAGAAACCCGCAATTACGCTCGCAGAAAGCAGAGAAAGCAAAGAAAAGGTCGATTGAATAAATTCTGACATCTCGCATCAGCGTATCGTCCGGTACACATAACCCAGTCCCGTGGCGCATTAGCATTAGCATATATACCAGCCGCGCGCGGCCTGTATCTCCTTGAGCCTCGGGTTCGCTCTCGTCGCTCCGCGGCAGCAATATTACGCTTCCAGAAGGGCGAAAGAATTTGCAGTCTGCATGCGGCATAAATCATGCTCCCTCTCTCTCTCTCTCTCTCTCGCAAGCTCGCTGCTGCCGCCGGCCGGAGTAATCGCACCTCGAGCCCTCCCCTGCTATATGGCCGTGCGCGCGCGCGCGCGTCGGCCAGAGGTGATACTCGAAGGAATTTGCGAGAAGCTCGCCGCCGGGGAATGCAGCTCTCCGCTAACGTATATATGGGTTACGTGCAGCGCGCCGTTCGCTCTCCTCGTCGTCGCTGCAGCTTCGCGGTGTATATGCAGCAGCTGTGGCCCAATTGGGAGTAGCCGCCAGTCTCTTTTGTGTGGCGATGCAGCACCAGCAGAAGTAGTTCAAGGGGGTACAATTACTTAATTGTACGTAAGCCAACCTCATCGCGATTCATATTATATCGGCGCATGAGCGCATTCTCTCTCTTGAGAGAGAGAGAGAGTCCGCTGTCGCTCTTTTATTCGACGTCGGTGCACTGATTGCGGAACCGATCACTGCTCTCTCTCTCTCTCTCTCTCGCTGCTCTCTTTGGCCTAGGCCCTTCCGGCGCTTTCTCGCCTATAGTTCGCTTTCGATCCTTCGTCGGAGACGCTCCTTTTCTTTTCTTTTTTTTTTTCTGGGAGGCGTAGTCCGTGTGAGCGAGTGTATATCGTAGGTGCCTTACGAGCTTCCTGACGAGGCCTTTTTGTTAGACGAGCAGGAGTGCCCAGTGCTCTAATTACGTCTTCCTTCCTTTTGCCTTTTTGGGGGATTCCCAAAAAAAAGGATGCCAAACTGTACAGTGTTACGGATCGAGTTTTATTTTTCGGTATTGAACATGCCATTTTCCTTACTCCCGCGTGTATAGTAACTTCTGATGCACGAAAAATAAAAATTTGCATATTAAAATTTTCCTGTTTCCAATGTTTAATGGAATTTTTAAGCTGTGCTTCAATTATTATGCTAAAAAAGGCAAATTGAAAATCAAACAATGTTTTCTCTTTAATGTGTTAAGTATTAAAGAATTGTACGTATTGAAAATATCCATTTGCACTCGAAATATTTAATCAGTGAAATAACCAAAACTATTGGAATTGCAAATTTTTTTTCTATTCATTTACTTTAGCTGAATCTAATCAGTGTAAAATATCAAATTTTGAAGGCCGGATTGTTCGTGTTAGAATGAAATATATATAGATTGAATCGTTCCTACATTGCAGTATTCGAAACTGGAATTGAACGATTTTAGATTCAAATGTACCGGAAATCCTACCGTAGGCACGTTTTTTGAATATTTATTAAAAATTTTCGACAGTTATATAGATCAACATAGTTTATCTTGCCAAATAACAAGGGAAGCAAACATTCTAAAGTAATGTCGTCAATAATGAGGAACTCCAGAACAACTTCCTAACAACTCCTAAGCGAAATTCCAGGAAATGCCGCGTCTAACGCAAGGTGTGTGTGCACTCTCGAGATTCCCGAATTTCCATCCGCATCCTACCGGTGTCGCAGCGAGCGCTTCGCCGAAGGCCGGCTTTCCCCGTATACGGCGGCGCGTTCACTCACACACATTGTCGCGGCTGCAATCGCATCTCCTCCAGCCTTCCTCTCGTCTTCGCTGTGCATCCGAGGCAGTGCCGCGGCACGTACGTACGTATATACACAGCGTACGCGCATACACCTACCTATAAGAGACAAAAGCAGAGCGAGTGCGAGCGAAAGAGAATTTCTCCAGGCACAGGGCGCAGCTGCACACGAGCTCGCTCTCTCTCTCTCTCTCTCTTTCTTTCTCCGTCTTTCACTGCAGCAGCAGCAGCAGCAGCAGCAGCAGCAGCAGCAGCAGCTACTCCCTCGGCGTTTCTCCCTCTCTGTCTTGCCGCCAGCGCTTTTCCGTACGTATACAGCGGAGCAGAGACGGGCTCGCTCGTGCTATCTCGCTCCCGCGGCTTCGCCGGCTCGGTGCCGCTGCTGCGCCGGCGGCGGCGGCGGCGGTGGCGGCTGCCGCCCTATAGACGCGCGGCGGCGCGAGAGAGCCGTTCAGTTTGCGTCCGACCGCCGCCGATGTTGTGTCGTCGTAGCCGCAGTCGTTCTGTGATCGCTCGGTCGCCGCCGGTCCATCCTCGACGAGCTGCTACCGCCTCTGTGGAGTCGCACTGAGAGATAGATATAGAGGGAGAGTAGAGGAAAGCCGGTCATCGTCGTCGTCGTCGTCGTCGTCGCGATTCGGTGGTGCAGCAGTCGTCCGTGCGGCAGCGCACGCAGTGCAGTGTGCGTGCTTTGGAACGAGTGCTCTGGGATTCTGCGCGTACTGTGACGTGCGGCCGGGCGCACCGGCGAGCTGTTTTTTTAAATGTTCGCAGCATAGGTAGATATATACACACGGAGACAGACGTACGCGGGATACAGCCGGGAAGAGAGAGAGAGAGAGAGAGAGAGAGAGAAAGAGAGAGACGGAGAAGAGAGAGAGAGAGAGAGAGATACACACAACCTAACCTACAAGGCCCCGCAAGAGTGCAGCAGAAAGACTGAGTACGTATACATTCATGTGTGGCTCTGGCTGTGTGCAAGGGTGTGTTGAGAGGAGAGGAAAAATCGACCGGCGCTCTGCTTCTGCTACTCGCGCTCCCGTTCGGTCTCTCCTCCTCCGGCGAGTGCTGCGACACCAAACAAAACAGCAGCTCGGAGAAATTCGCGTACAGTAGCGTTTAAAGTCTGGGGGGCGGGGGAGAGGGGGGCTCTTTAACTTCCTTCGTCAAGGGAGAGCAGCGGCAGCAGACGCTCGAGGGGGGGTCACTGAACGATTACGAGAGAAAGGGAGAATGATATAATCTGAACGCTCTCGCTCTTCTTTCGGCCGCTGTGCTCTCTGCTACTGTGCGTAGTCTGCTGCGGCTGGCCGACGAGGAGAAAAACGAAGTGAGGAGGAGAGAAAGAGCGGAGACGAACGCCGAAAAAGGAGCGACGAGAAGGTGAGAGAGAGAGAAAGAGAGAGAGAGACGGGAAAGGGTTGTTGTGCCGCGCGGTGCAGCGGTGCAGTAGCGGTCCATTGCACCGGGAGCGCTCGGATTTTCGTCGCGCGAAATTTAAATGCGCGAATTTTAAAGGGGCTTTAAAATTCGTCTTCTCGCGCGCGACGCAGAAAACGGACGGAGAGAGAATCGCCGGAGAGGAGAGCGAAGCGGCGCGCACAAGCCTGGAAAACGGCGAGTCGTAGTAGCAGTCGATAAGCCGCGTGACAACATCGCGGCGGCCGGTCCCTCTTGCGCTACAGCCGCGAGTAGTCCAAGATAGAGAGAGAGAGGGGGAGGGAGGGAGGCAGAGAGAGAGAGAGAGGGAGAGAGATAGAGGCGAGCGATCGAGGAAGAACGAGCGAGGAGAGTAGTGCAAGGTAGGCTGAAAGGGAAAGGAATGGAACACGCACGCACGCATTATCGCGGCAGCTGCTGCTGCAGCCAGTAGTAACCGAGCCAGTGCGCGGACGGGGAACGAACGGTGTTTCGCAGCGGAGAGCCAGCTCCTTTTTCCGAGAGTCGCGCGCGCGCGCGCCGGGGCTTTTGTTTTGATTCTGCACGGAGAGAGCGGCGGCTTCTCGCGCGCACAGTGCTTCGGTACCGCCGGGAAATCTGCTGGGGATATAATATATATATATATATATACAGTGCGCGGTCAGTTTTTCCTTTTTTTTTCTGCACGGCGAGCGGAGTTAATGCACAAAGGCAAGTTGAGTTTTGCGGGAAAAAGCGGCTCTTACCGCGGAGGGATCGCTCCGTTTTTTTTTTTTTTTTTTTTTTTTCTTTTTCGAACGCCGAGGAGACTGGAAAGGTCGGTTAAAAAGAGGTGAAAGACTGATGATAAACCGGATAAATATGGATAAATTTGTGCGAAAGCAGATTAGATTGTGACTCATCGATAACCGGTCCCAGACGAAAATTCTAATAGGGATTATGTATACAAACAATTGATTGCAATCTAAAAACATTGACAAATTGACCCGGGAAAATAAAAAGTTCCTTTTTCTTTTTCGAAACTCGTTTGTTCGATTTAAAAATAGCTCCGGTGCACGCAGTTCTCACGGACATTAACCATCTGTCAATATCCAGGCTGTGACTTATTGATTATTAGAAAGCTTCCAGACGGCCTACCCAATAAAATTTCGATAAAGCAGAGAAAACGCAACGACCGTCTCGAATAACACCGCAGTAAAATAAATGTAAATTAACAGCCCGGCTGAAAAAGGTTCGAAAAAATTCTTTTCGCAAAGCTCGAGTCTCGACGAAATTTCCGTCCGTCGAGAGATGAAATTCAAATTTCCACAAATCCATCCGTCCGCCAGCCTTTTTCAAGACTTCGTCTCGAAGCAGAGGAGCTTTTTCCTCCCGGCGCGCGGTAAAAAGCTTGGCTCCGGCGCTTTTTCTCTCCGAGCTTGACAGGGCAGCCGAGCCGATCGTAACGTATATAAGCGTTCCGCGAGATTTCGCCGCGCGATATAAAGCGAGAAGAGGAGCCGAGACGGTGTGCAGAGAGCGAGAGAATGTATGCGCGAGAGATATCTTTACGCATATTTCGATGCGCGCGAGTTCGCCTCTACTGCCGCTCGGCGAGAGAGCGGAGCCGCCTTGTTTGTGTTTGACACAGATTGTTGAACCCGAGCTAAAAACTGCGTCGCTCTCTGTCCATTTCTTCGGTATTTTCCTCTCTGCTCTTTTTTCGTTCTCTCTCTCCCTCGCACCTACTTCTCTTTCTCTCTCTCTCTTCTCTGCGCGCCCGAAGCTTTGATTATCGTCGTCTCGCAACCCTTTTTCGCTCTGGTTTCTCTTTCGTTCTTGTGTTTTTTTTTTTTTTTTTCGGTTGATTTCTAAATTCTTTCACCGGGCATTGTAATTTCTGCGGCATTTTTGAAATTCATTTTTACGAAGCTTAAGAAATGTCTGAATGAGTGACGAGAATGAAATATGGGATGCCTGCCTAAAATAAATCGCGGTATTACAAAAATTTCGTGTGCGTAATTTTCTGATACGCTGATATTTGTAAAAAAAATGATGCAGCCTCTTATTTAACGCCTGTCATTATCAAGAAGTATTTCGTGAGAAGCCAATTATTCGGCTACGGTGTTGAAACTTCGAATTTTCCTACCTCGGTCTTAGCAAAGCACACAATTTAGATAAGAAAAAAAGGATACTCAATTAAGCGCGCTGCCATTAAGTTCTCGAAATAAAAGGCCGGGCACTGATCGTGGGTCCGTTCATTGGGTTTCAGGTAAGGCCAATCCGTGCATCATGCAATCACCGCCACTGACACTGGCCACGGCAGCATCATCAGCCCGCCCGATCGCGGACTGACCGACGAGTGATCCGCCGTCATCCTCCCTCAGCAGTTCAGTTCCTCGCCGGCCATCTTCGGGCTCCCTCGACAGTTGCGCAAAGGCCTGCCAGAGCTGTCGTCGCTGCCCAGCCCCCGATAATCGTGTCCCGCGAGAGCATGAGAGCGAGCCCGCTGCAGGCTCAGCCGCGAGCCGAGACCTAGAAAAGGAAAAAAAAAAAAAAACAGCAGCCAGGACAGGACATCGCGAGAAGATCGCACTCTGAGCGGAGAGGCGACGCCTGGAATATCCCCGCCGACGACCGGAAGAGTCAGGAGCTGGACGACACGGAGCGGATAAAGAAGACGCCGGGTGGTGCGCGTCGCTTGAGGAGCGGCGAGGCCAGCTTAGCGCTGTGGACATGATTATTTCAAAGGATCTGTTCCTCCTCGGCGACCAAGACTATCTGCGCCTTCCCAGCAACGAGAAGCGCCAGCAGCGGGCAATGGGACGGCCGATCATCAATGCTCCCAGGTTCGTACGCTGTTTTTTTTTCTTTTTTTTTTTTACTGGGGATTCTTGCATTTTTGGGTCAGAAATCTTGGGTTGTGAACGCGGAAGATAATAATTGACGGAACGGTGAAAATTTTTTTACCATTCTGTCGTGTTTTTATACAGTCGGATGAAGTAATTTTTACCCGAACTCTTAGGGTGATCGCACCAGTAGATGGACACTTAAGGATTTTTATATTTTGTATTAAGCAGATTTTTATGCGTATTTGTTGTTTAAAATAATGTGTACGATTATTGAATACAAGAAACTTCAATTTATCAGTTAATACATACCAGACGTATTAGAAATATTTGTTTAAATTGAAAATTTGCAAAAATTATGCGAAAGTCGCGTATTACCAGTAGATGGACAGCTGCCACTCTCCATTTAATTAACTAGTCCATCTATTGGTATCATAGGTTTACATAGAGAACCCCCAGTAGCTGGACACTATTTTTGAAGATACTTTGTTTTATGTTAAAAGGATACTTG
>UCOM01002687.1:0-23822 GCA_900474385.1 Ormyrus pomaceus | reverse complement strand
TTGCAGGGGGGGGGAAGAAGAAAGTGCATTGAAGCACCCTTTATCCATTAGCCACAGAAAAGGCAAACTGAAGAGATTTGTCGGGAGGCGAAGGAGCGAGAGAGGCTGAGTGAAAGAGTGTGTTGCTGTTTGGATAAATGAGCTCGCTGCCTGCAGTTACGGGGGACGGTACGGGGGGAGCCGAAGAAAGAGAACAGCCGGAGGAGAATTACTCTAAGAAATTAGGTGCGAGCTTCTTGGTTGCACCATTGTTGCTCATCCGGGGGGGTAATTATGAAAATTCACTGGATCTGAGAAACTATAGCGAGGGAATTCTTTTTCTGAAAAAAAATTGCGGCTCCTATTGATCAGGTAACGATACCGTTTTTTAAAAGTGATGCATTGCGGTTTAAGAGAGGCACAATAATTTTAATTCTTTTTCAGAAAACCGTTTATTCCACCTTTCAGAACTTATTTTAAGTCCGAAAATTGCCTGTAATTTAAATAATATTTAGACACTTTGGTTGAAATAAGAACATTTTACACATACATGGCGTTCAAAGTATAAGGTTATGCGCAGTAGTAATGCTAGAAAAATGAAGAATTTAATATAAATTTTTTTCGATTAAATTATAAAATAGAACTTGGCCAAAAATTATAGCATAAGATCTATACAAATAATAACCCAGTAGTCTTCAATCCATTAATTGGCGAAAAATTAATTTGTTTTTTACTTCTACTACATAGTTGGCTCACAAAATATCATATTTATGCCCAATTTATTAGCAATGCATGGTCATTTTACCTAAATCAGAAAACTATAGTCAACTTACTAAAAAAAACGTTGCATTTAGACATGGTATCTGACCAAATATTTTGACACCAGTCTAGCGGAATTGGTCAATTTCTATTTAAATAATGTAATCAAACTCTACCAGGACGTCGCTGTAATAAAAGTATATTTACAACAAAAAGTAATGAATATTTCATTAGATATATTTATTTACGACACTGGAAAATGGCCAAGGTAATAAAAAATTAATGTATGCAGTAATCCTTTTAAAAAGATTTGCATTTTTATAAAAGCATACTTGTAGTTCGATCTGAAACTCTTTTATTTCTCTTAATTGAATATCACTCACCCCCCGTGAACGCGAGCTAATCGAACAGCAAAATTTATCGTTTGCTTTCATTCCCCGCTTCAAACTAGAAAAGAGCTTCTCCAAATTACCCCGAATATTCAAAAGCCAAGTCAAAGCTCGACTCAAAAGTCTACATTTGCGATTCCAATTGAAATGACAAAGTAAGTCGATTGCAGGGTCGAGTGGGGCAGCGGCCAATGGTTAGTTAGTCCATAACTGTTACAAATCAGGATGAAAGCGGTCAGCAAATGAGAAGCTACGAGCTCTCGCATAATGCTGAAGCATGCGAACCCACCGCGCGTAGCCGAGGCTCGCAATTTTCGGCCGTCCCCCCCCGCACGCACCGGACGACGCGGCAAATAGGGCTAAAACTCACAATTAGCCGGCGCGGCCAGGGAAAATTAACGAATGGGGGAAAAGGGGGGTAATTAACGGTATTATCATACGGCTCGCTCGCTCTCGTGTGTCCCGGGACACACAGAGGTGTCGGGAGAGAGAAAGGCGCGATTAAGCCGAGCCGCGCTACCTTAATTAGTCGAGATTTCTCCGGCCGACGCCGCTGCACCGTTGGCTTTTTCCTAGCTGCCGAGGATATTACTCGCGAGCGAAGCTGATGACGCGCCGCGCGCGAGAGGCGCCTGGGAATATTGGCGACCTTGCATCTTGCCGAGTTCCGGGAAGCCTAATTTATTCTGTCATGCGCGCACGTCGAGGCGTCAAGCGGAGATCAATGGTATCGCCTGCTTGGGGCGCAGAAGGAAATTTGCAGAGTGCGCGACGTCGTTTCTTAGCGATAAATAAGGCTATTTATTTTTTAATAATGTAGGCTTCGCAGAAACTGGAAAGCACAAAGAGAAAAAGGTTTTACGCAAAATTACTATACTTTATATTAAAATTACTAGAGTTTGATGATTTTTGTTTTATTTTTAGCAATTTTTACTAAAAGTCTAGCAAAAATTACTAAACGTATAGTGAATTTTAATATAAAGTACACAGACAAAATTTTCTATTAAAAATTACCATAAAAATGATGGTAAACTCGGGGCAAGAATGTCGTATTTGAATTTTTAATCGTATTTTATAATTTTTAATTGTACGTGACATCAAATTTTATTAGTTTTTGCACTGAAATTTTATTGTTACCATAATTTTTACCGTGCTGTTACGTTAAAATTTAACTTAATTCAAATAAGTTTTATTATATCGGATTTCTGCCCCTAGATTACCGTGGCTTTCATGGTAATTTTTGATGAAAAATTTTGTCCGTGTATAGTAATTTTTACCCTGATTCGTGCAGTGATATTTCTTTAGAAAACATTTTGGCGCGCAGAGGATATAATGAAGGCCTCGAAAAAGATGTCAAAAGTACTAGATTTCAAGAGCTTTCGGAAACCGGATTACCGAAATTGAGCGCGCGAAATTTAACCTGGGATCTGCAGTGAATTTGTTGGACCACTTTCTCTCTCTCCCTCTCGAGCTTTCCTTCGGCCACTCGTTTTCGTGCGCTCACACTTGGATATTAGGCAGGGATTACACTTTCAATGTAATACACAGCGAACTTCGGGAATTTACATGGAAATTACTTTTTGCAAGTTATTTATTATTTTCTCTGCAAGCTCTTCGCTTGTACAAACTAAAACAAAAAAAAAACTAAATAATTAATGCAGCAAAGTTAGATTAAGCTTGCAAATTGAGTTTTCGCTAAATATTGAAACTGTTCATTCGACGTCAAAGGAATAGGAGCAAAAAGGATATCACTCAGCGACATCGCAATAATCTTTTAACTCGATGAATAAATAATCAATTAACGAAATTACGCTCTCAGTTGCTCCGATCGCGGAGCTCGTTTAATTTCGAATACGAAAGCAGCAGCAGCAGCAGCTGCAATTCACTTTTCAAGGAATTGAACTTTCCACTCTATTTCCTCGGGCAATAATAAACTGAAAAGCTCTCCGATCTTATCAAAGTTGATCAGAGGCGATCGTCTAAATTTCCCAGGGCTTTTCTCCTTCCCGTATATAAAGGATGAAAAAGTATCTAAAAAATCGAGCAATCCAATAGAAGGGACTGGGAGTACCGGCGTCGCAGAGCGGAGGAACTTAATCTTTTAGCATCGAGACACGCGCCGTATAACAGCCGGCTGTAAAGTTTAACCCGGCCGGCGCTGGTGGTATTGGTGGCCACCGACGCATCCGTTCGATTAGAATCGGGAATACGTGGCAAGGAGAGAGAGAGAGGATACGCTCGAGGGGCAGCTTCTCTGACTGTAAGAGCGGAAAGCTCACCGGCGCTAAACGCGAAAGGGATGTATATAAAGAAGAAGTTAAGTGATTAATCCTCCCGGACTACTTTCCTGCTCCGATGCTAATGGCAAAGGTAGATCCGCCACCGTCGGATACCTTCGTGATTCGACTGAGAGCTCAAGTCGACTTTGTTGCTTTTTCTGCGCTTTACTGGCTCTCGATAAGAGCGCAATTTCTGAATGAGCTCGTTTTTGCGCACTTTGATACGGCCCTTCGCGAAATCCAATTAAAATTTTAGCTCGCTCAATGCATTATCCAGCAGCAGCCGTTTCGATAGGTGTATTATAAAATACACCTTTCACTCGTCTGGATTATTAAATGAATATATATTCAAAGGTATTTAAATCTTTTCGCGATCACAATTTTTATCAATGAAAAAGCTCTCGAGCTGTACGCATTCGATAGCGGGTCATTAAATTGGCACAAAGATAAGAATCAAATCTTTGTTCTATTTTCTGAAGTACTTCCGAATTGCACTTGGTAAGTACCTGAGTGGAGTTTCATGTTGAACACTTAGCAGAACAAGTTGAAGTATACTTTGTAAGCACCTGTAGATAGCCAGCACACTGTTCGCACCAGCATCTCGGAGGATGCAGATCAAACAACATTCAATGGAACGCGTACGAGCCTTCCTCACAAATCGATACATCACCAATGGACTCCCTAATTACGCGATGTTGCGGTGGCGTAATCCATCACGGTTGATTCAGTACCAAAGCGGGGTTAACTAATAGGAGGCGAAATAAAACGGTAAGGTACGGGGAGAAGAATTCCGCTGGAAGTTGGTGTGGACTTGGCTGTAAAGGTGCGGATCCTTTGAGTACTGAATGCAAGCAGCCGCTAAAGTCGCTCGGAGAGGCAATCTTGGAGGAGGAGAGAACTTGCGCTTGAAGTCGAGTACGATACTAAAGACCTCGGGCTTAATTGAATCCGAAATGGCTTCCGCGGCACCTGAAATCCTTTCGACGGATGTATGGGTCCGAGGATCGGTGGGTCCGCGTTGGAGCTTGCGAAATGAACTTGCATTATGCTAAATTACTTACCTGCAGCGATGAAAGACTTATTAGCTTTTCAGAGCTCGAATTCAATGGCCGATTCCGGATGGAAATTAACGACATTACGGTATCGGACTCGTTAATTTGAAAAATGCTGGCATTGGATAAAGTTTTATAACGGAGGACGCTGTGAAACGCACAGCTCCATACTTCACTCGCTAGAATATAAATCAGCCAAGTTCGTGTGTACGCTTGATTGAAAATAGATAAAATTAAAATGCATATCGAGCACTTTGCACCGCATGAATATCAATCTGATTTTTCATCTAAAGAAGTTTAATATACAAGACGTAAAATACAACAACCGCGCGGTAATCGATACTTCGGATTTTAAAATTTATAGAGAATTAATGCCGAACCTCTGCAATATAATCGAACAAAGTTAATGGATAAGATTGAAAAGCGTTGAAGGAGTCTTTTTAACAAAGAACATCAAAGTGAATAAAAATTTTTCGAGATGTATAACGAGTGCTTCGAGAACGAGAACAGTGTTATTCATTGGAGTCGACAAAGGAAAGAAAGTACGTGGTGAAGACTGAACGAGAATCTACTACAGGTAGGCATCAAGAGCTAACTGAGAGGGAGGCAAGAAATTGTTCAGTATGCAAATGCTCAAGTCACAAAGAGTCAGGCAGAGGCTTGACATCCCATATTTTCGACCTCGCAAGAGATCATGCATTTACGATCATCACGTACTTCTGTGATATTTCCTCTCCCCGCATTACCTTCCTCTTATTCTTAGATCTTATATATCACTTTCTACCCCTTTCACTTATTTAAGCGCTCAATCTTCACTATTTCCTCACTAAACGTCGCGTTCGCTACGTCTTTACATCTTTTTCGTACTCTTACATCGGTTTTTTCTCATTACATACAACCTCCTTCCAGGTTGGACAAATTAAGCTAAAGAAGATTTAAACGAGAAAATGTAAAATCAATAGATTTCACTGGCAGTAAATTAAATTTAATAACGTAAACGTAAAAAATATTTTCATAAAAATTAATCAATTTAAAAGTTTGATTCATAAAACATTTATTCCTTTTTCCCTGTTTTCTATGAAATATTCTGGGCACTATCGCCCTCCTAACATAGTGTTCTTCATTAAATCATGCAAATACTTCCCTGCCAGCGTAAGGTCCCTTGATATCAGAGAGGTAAATTTCGTTTTCCTTTGTATCATAATTAATTTATAGTAACCGGAGAAGCGCGGGGAAGAACACTCTTGATTTACCATTTTAATTATTGATCTATATTTTTGCCGCAAATAAAAGATGTGACGCGCTTTAAGTGTTTTTATTCTCCGGAGATTGAAAATATGCGCATTTTATCGACAAGGGAAATTTATTTAGTGGTATATATTACGGTACCACATAACTCAATGAGAATTATACGGCGGCGGGTCTCGAAAAATATTTTTCTCCCATACGTTATTGTAAAAGTTTGTTTTATGCAAAAATTTGCAGAATTCAAAATGACAAGACCACCGACTAAACGTACAGATAGTCCAAACGGAAATAATTAATGACCGAAGGGGGTAAGCAGGAACGAATGATCGTATCAATAATGATTTACGCAACTCTAATTGTTGTCCGTCAATACGAACGGAATTCCCAGCGCGCGGGGAATGTTGTCGATACTGGAGAGTGTGCCGGAAACTATAAAACACAGAGAGCGGCTACCGCGGTGACTTATTTATGACTCGTCAAGCTGCCGTTACCGAATAAATAAATAAGAGAGGGATAAGTGGATAAAAGACGCGGAAATCGGCCGGATAATAAGCCCGCGGAGCGTGTAATTTACCGGAACTCTTTATGAGAGACGAGCGGAAAAAAGGAGCCGCGATTGGATTCATTCAGAGCGGAGAGAGAGAGGAAAAAGAGCCGGCCGCTCGGCCAGATAAAGGCTTGTACAAGCGATGAGAAAATCCGATAATGCTTCCTGAATATAAAACTGATTTTTCTCTAATGGGGAAAAATCAGGCGCGGCCCATAATAGACCAAAGTAAATATTCTACTTTTCATAAGCATTGCCTTTTCATTGCCGCAATTACGCCTCATTGTTTTCCCCTTATTCGAAAAAAGTCCATTTAAATAAATCGGCTGGTTTGAATGCAAATTTTCAATAAGCTGCGCCGATCTTTCATTGATGGGAAGTAAATCAATTGTGTGTAAGTTATATTTAATATGAAATTGACGTATATAAATTGATTCAATACACTCGAAAGTATTACACCAATAAAGAATAGATAGAAAATACGGAAGTGCAATAGATTTATTTTCAACAAGAGAGATTGAATTCGCATTCAACATTATCGGTCAGTGACAGCGTCGACGTTTCTTTTATTAGAGAGCATTCCGACCGCCAACATATAAAACATAACATTCGGGATCGAGGAAACAATTTGTCCAGTTAACCTCCCGATTTATCAGCAGTTAAAAAAGCTTCTCCCATTGATTCCGGGCTCCGATATCGCAAACAAAAAAAGGTAGCGTTTAACTCGCGATCGCATCAGCCCTCATTAATCCGCGCGAAAACGAGTCTTTGACGCGAATGGACAATTCTAATTAATGGGGGGGAGAACTCTGCTCGGCGCGATGAAATATGCGACACTTCGCGAAGAGACATAAATTGGCAGCGGGCGCAAAGTAATAACTTTCACGTGTGCCGCTCTGCGGCGGTGCGTCTCGCCTGCGTAGAGAGAGAGAGCCCTGGTATAAACGAGGAGAGGAGAGAACTTGGGCGCAGGCGCGCGCGCACACGTGACTTTCAAATGGAATCATAAAGCCGCTAACTCGCGTCGCTCATTATTGCCACTGTAACCCTGAGAGTAATGGCCTTCGGAATCTTTGACAAGGAACCTCTTCCGCGGCCCTTCGACGAGCCACTTGTTGGAGCATTCCGGGTTTTGTTCGGGGTTTTTAGCAAATTTCGATTATTAACGTGGGTCTTGTGTTTGAGGAGCGACTGCTTGACAAGGTTGTGCAAGGGCGTGTTTCGGTTGCTATAGCAAGCTTGCGGCTTGGCTAGAAGCAATGCTGGTTGAAAATGAACATCGTTACGCTTGCAAAGGTAGAGTGAAAGCTTCGTGGCATACCGTTCTTTAATTAAAAGTAAACGATATGAAAATTAACGTTAAACGCGCCCCAGGGGTTAGTGACAGAAAACAGTTAGTAGCTTGTTAGAAGATATTTGAACACCAAAAATCTAAACTGAAAAAAAAAACTAAATAGTGATTAGTAAATATTTACTTATAGAACTTATTTTTTTTAATGTTGTTTTCTTACCTATATAGTTTATAAGTTTATAACTTAATGTACTAACTTTATTAGAAAAATAAAGTATTTTATACCTATTTAATATTGTATTACATGTCGTTTGCCATGAGTGAATACATACTATTAAACATGAAAATTTTGAAATTATTGGATTCAAATCTAACAGTTCGTAATCACGATTCATCAATAAAATTTATTTAAAAATTATACATTCTCTACTTTGTAAGATATAATTAGTATACATGTATGCATTTTGTACTTATCGATTATAATTTTGACTTTATTTTTCTAAATGCATTCTGAATAAATAATTACGTAATTAAAGCAAAACTTTAAATGATCTGAATTTGACACCACTTTGAATTATATAATAAAGTTTAATTAATAGAATATCAAAATATAATAAGATACTATAAGCACTACACTATTTCATATTTTATGTACCTTGAATTAACAGACTTATGTATTCATAGCAAATTCTTTCAAAAGTCATTCATAATCTAAAGCACACAAATTAGGTCACCAAAGTAGAAACGCACTTGAATCTGATGACTCTCATTGCAACGGTCGTTTCTACTAATATGTACATACACGAGATAGGTGGAGAATACAGTTTACAGTTTACGACTAAAAGCCGAAGTATGTCAACGTGAAAATCAACAAATTAAGAGCAATATCACTGAATAAATTAGAATAGCAATAAGAGCAGCAAAAGTGCTAAAATTGATAGAAATAGACCTATAACTAATAAAATCAGACCTTTATAATCCTAAATCTACATTCTCATCAAAGTTACAAGAGAAATTTTTTTACTCTTCTTAAAAATTCAGGTCTCTTATCATAGCAAGAGTGTGCAAATTTTGCTTCTTGAATGACGTCGATTGCTAGCCGCCACTTTTCCCTATATTTTTCCCGGACGAAGGCCGCATCAAGCCCGCATCTCTCCTAGACCACTGACATTCAAAATTTGATTTTCGTAATGGGATGCTGGATTTTCAAAAGTATGGGAAAAATACGGTGAAGGGTCATTACCGCCGCACTATTTTACCGTACCAATATGGCACCTCTGCAAGATCCCTGTCGTACAAAATATTTTTACTCGGGGTCATTTATTAATTTAAAAAAGACATTTTAATAATCATTGTTACTCCAATACCGAACTACATTTAAAACAAGTTAATAGCTATCTAATAAAAATAAAGAAGCACCAAGAACAAATAAACAGAAAAAGCAAAATGTCCATTATCAGAAAACTAGAGCAGCAATTCGAAAACAGTAGTCCCGCAGCAAGGACGCCCGACCGAAACCCAGGCAAGCTTGGCCATCGTCTCCGCACCTTTCCGCGCGACTGCCGCCGTTAAAACCAGCGGTCGCGCTGCAGCCCGTGCGTTTTGCCCGCGCGCGCGATAATGTAAGAGGGACGCGCGCACATAAATCCGCACCTCTTTTGCCGAGAGAGGAGGACGGCAGGAATTAACGGTTCGCGCGCAACCGCTGCAAACGCGACCGCATCGACTGCAGAGAGTTTTTTGCGCGCGCGCTCGAATGGCGTTTATGTATTAGGTGTAATTACGGAGCTCGAACGTGAGCGATCTTGAACCGCGAGCTTTCGCCGTGATCGACGGGAATTGGGGCATTTCTTATGTAACGGTTCAATATCGAGGAAGAAATCGAGCCGGAAGTGCTTTTTTCGCTGGCTGCGTAATTGCAAACTATTTTTTCGTCGGGTAACGCAAATTACCTAAAATTCCACACTTGGATTCTTTCTAAATTTTAAGCGAGTTTTTTTTAATAGGCCTCCAACGTGAATCGATTAATTTCCTTGCAGACAATTAGAGAAAAAGTTACCCAACCCGTATAGGACGCCACTAATGGAGCAAACGGCGGCAGAAAAATCGTAACAAGCGGCGAAACGGAAATTTTTTTTTCGGCAATCTCGTTACCGCACGCAGAACGGTAGCGGCGCAGCGCTGCAGTGCGGCGTCAAAGCCAGCACCGCGGGCTTGCGAAACGAACGATCGGAATGGACAAATGATGAGCGCAAGGCGGACGAGGGCTTAATGTCCGAAACGTGGCCGCGCTCTCTCCCGTTTAACGCGATTACTTCGGCCCCATTAACGTGTCAGTGGCTTAACCGGAGACTACGTCGACGGAGGCCGCCGATATATACGTCCACCGATCGGAAGCTGCGAAATTGCGAGGATTTATGTCTCGGGGAGGCCTCGCTAATTGCCGCGAGGAGCGAAGTTTTAATCATCCTCGTCCGCCGTTTGTTTACCCCCCCCCCCCGCGACATTTTTGCGCGGCCCGGCGTATGTAGTTAAAGTAAGCTCGAGTTACTGCTAACGAATTTTTTATCTTTCCGCGGGATCTCGCGCTTGTAAAGTTGGATTTGAATGCTTGTTTTGTTGTAAATGAAATGGCGAATGTAAATATGCTCGGGATGCATGACTTTTTGTAGGACCTCCAAATTTGTATATTTCTGGGTAGTCCAAAGCACGATGATTTCATATTGAAATACGTTTTTATAACTATTACTCAGATTACTAATAGATTGCTTAATATTTACCAATTCTAATTAAAGTTGAAACCTCTCAAGAAAATCAAACTGGAGATCTTTTTAAAATTGACTTCTAAGTATACAAGATGAACAAATATAACTTTGCAATTCCATCAAATTATCTTTACCTTTTCCATAAAAAATAACTAAAAGCAGAGCATGCTTTGCGATTTAAATCAACGAGCAGAGGAAATGCATAACTTGTACAGAGCGGAAAAGAGAGCAAATACAAATAAACCGTAATCATATTTCTATTAGAGATGTCTTAATAAATCTGAAAACCTGTTTAAATTTTAAACGAAGTGCACTCATCTACTTCCCACCCAATAATTTAACAATTTCTCATTGCCACTCTATGCATTTATCTCCAATTTTCGAGGGTCGTACGCATCGCTGCGATCCGCACGATATAAATACCCACTCGGCTTTCATTCCTCTTTGCGCTTATTACGATGCAGCTAATTTGCTCAGTGTCGCACCTGACTGGCGTCGGCAACGAGCGCTCCAACACTTTTCCCTCGAGCCGAAAGCAGTCGAGCTCCTCTCTTCCATGGCGAGTACAAGTGGGCATCGATTGAAAGCGACGTTTTAAGTATTTGTCGTTTACACGAACTGTCCCGGGATTTTAATTGGGTTTCCCGCGCCAGGTTTCTCTTTCTCCGGTGGCACTGACGCATTTATTGAAAGTATAAGAAGTCAAATACTTCATATGGATTGGGCTGCTTCATGAATGTACATTGGACTTCGATCTTGACACCTTTATTTGGTCGAACATTTCCTAGAAAACTATGTTTTATTGATTTTTTCCTAAATTATTGCTTTCGATCAGTAGATACATTTTATCAATTACTCTTTTCTCTCATGTAATGCTAATTACGTTACTAGTGGAATTTATATAGCGATGATTGGGAAATTTCTCACTTTGGCACTGGATTAACTTGCAATTCACTTCTCGAAAGTTTCGATTCATTCCTTTCGCGATGGTAATAAAATTTTTATGTCCGCCAGATGCATCAATTTTTATGCTCAAATGTTTTAGAATTTTATTATTTTATTATATAAAAATAAAGCTTTACGTTTTATAGCAATAACATTTGATCGTTGAATTTAAATTCTATTTGATTAGCCTAAAATTTAATCGAAAGCTGACTCACATTCTTATTCCGATTATTTCGATGAAATTGAGTTTTAGCCTTTGATTCAATTGCGGCAGAATACGAATTTAATTTAAATCCAATTGTAAACTACTCTCGCACCACTATATTGTATCAGTCTCTTAATTAATATCTTGTCAGTTCTGTATTCGGGCCTTCACAGTTAATAACAATGGTAAACTTGATAAAAATGTTTTTAAATTTGCTTATAAATATATAATAAACACAAATGCAAGTTGCGAGACGGAATTATGCAGAATTTCCTTTTTAACATATTACACATCCCACTGTAACTTTGTTACCTCACACCTACGCTTTGCATTCCAATTCGCATCTGATTTATTTCTCGCGAGACTACAGATACATTTTTAAATTTTTCATATCGCAGTGTGTTTTGCTTACATTGGGTAATCTGAAATTCCAAAAGGCTATACAGTGAAGAACGATGATGCCAATGTGAAAGTTGCAAGACATGAAAATTAAAATTCAAAGCATGAGAATATATTAGAATTCAAATCCGCTCCAACCAGCGGCAATTTCTCGGGTTAAAAATTATCGTTTCGACATCGGTAAGTTATCATTTTACGACTCTCGTTTCATCCTTTTTGCAGCAGTGGAAATTTTCTCCATCGCTCGCCAATCGCAGTTGCCCAATTACCGCATCTTAAATCCCAAATACCCAATAAAAAATAAACCTCCACCTCCTCGAAACATCCTAAAAGCAACAAAAGCGATTTAAAAAAAAAAGCCTCTTCCGCGTTCAGAGCGCATTCGAAAGCGTTCGCGCCGCGAGAGAGATTAACAAAGGCCGACGTATCGGCGCCCCGGCAAAGTAAGCAATTCGTGCATAAAAACGCCAGGCTACCGAGCGCATCCTCCCACCTCCGCGTCGGGGCCATTAGCATACACCGGACGCATCGCCGCAGCAGCGCAGCCTTCGGCCCGCTAAACTGGAAGCGCGCGGCGGCGGCGAGCAACGAACCCCTCTCGCGCGCAGAGAGAGAGAGAGAGAGAGAACGCATCGGCGATTCCGCGCGCAGACTGCTCTGCCCGCGCGAGCGTGAATCGCGACTCGGCAATTACACACTTCTAAGGAGTCGCCGATGGAGAGAGAGAGAGAGAGAGAGACGCTGACGAGCGGCGACGTAGAGACCGGAAATGCAACCTCTGCAACACGTAATTCGATCAAGCGGTCGGGCGCGCGCCGCCGCCTCTTCCCCCCTCGTTCTCCTCGCGGCGGTTCATTCAAGAATTTCTCGGAGTAGCGGCTGGAGTACCGCGGAGAGACCTCGGCTATTATCGGCCAAGGCAAATGATGCTTCGTTATTCCGGTTATTGCGCGTCGAGCACCTCGCGATCTCGATAATTTGAGGAATTAAACGATTCATTAGGTACAGTTAGCATCGGTTTCATTCATTTTTTTTTATTGCTTTTTGATACTTGAATTTCATATTGAATGTACATTTTACTCTTACTTAGCTCTGATCGTTCGGCCAAATGAATTTTTGGGTAAAATCGTAAGATAGTGAAATTTGGTTTTCGTAAGAATGAAAAGAGGCTTCATTCAACGTAAAAATTCATTTACGTAACATTAAGCTTTGAATGTCCAATATACGCGCGATAAGCGTTCGTCTTTTTTATTTTCACGTTAAATACGCTGACTAAAATTTTACGTGTAGGCAGAAATAAAATAAAGTGGATACCTTCGAAAGATATAATACATAAAATTGAGAATCCTTGTTCAAAGCAAGAGCGCGAATAAATATCATTTTATTTCGAGTGACAGTTAAAGCCGTAAAACATTTTGTTAAAGGCAAAAACAATAATAAAATGTTTTCGACGCGAATTGTTTCTTGGACAGCCATCCGAACATCTGTTTTTTTTTTTTTTTTTTTTTGATAAGCTTTAATGGTATTTTTTACTGACTGCGGCAAAATATATATATTTTTTTTATTTCCCGCGATTCCATTTCCCGTGAAATTGCAGCGGATTGTAATATTAACGGTTGTATGATTGCCATTTCACCAAAACGATCGGTGAATTGGTACTTTAAAATACGGCCGTAAAAACGTCAATTAAACGTTAAGCGCGTAATATGAAAAATATCGCGAGAATTAAACGCGCTTTGCAGAAATTCAAATCTCTAGTTCGCTAATTAAAACCAATTCTCCTAATTAATGGACGTGAATCTTGGATATTAAAAGCTTTTAAAATTAATGGCTAGTTTTTGTTGTTTACATTATAAAACTTTGATTCCGCAATTAGCGAGATTTATTTAATTTGTTGCTTGGTTTTTTCTCTTCAGCTGTTAACGAACGAGAGTTTCCAAATGTTTTCATTTACACGGAAGAACCGATTAAAACAAAATTTCGAGCAAACAAAACACGAGTTTGTTTGTTTAAAAGAGGATCTAAAAAAAAAACACTTGCTAAAACTACCCGCGTTAAGCTGCCGAAAATGAAAAGCTAATTTGAATAAATATCGGTCAAACAATCATCGGCTTGCTCTCGTTTTAATCGAATTTCTTCGAAAACAGTCTAGTTCCGCGGCGTGGACTCTGTACATAGGGAAACGCGGGGAACGTTGAGGTTGAACTCTCTCGACCTCGCGTGCAAAAGTAAACCTCGTCCCGATCACCGGTTGGCACGCGATCACGTATAAATTCAGTTGCCAATATAACAACAAAATAACTGGTTGACGATATGGACGGGACTGACGTTCACGTCTCTTTTGTGTATCAAAGAAGCCTTTGACACTGAGCGTGAAAGGTAATATTGACTTTAACTCCGACGAACTTTGCCTCGTTTCTTTCTGCAAATATGAATGTTAGTTTAAAGGAACGTCAGGTAGCGCAAGAGTTAAATTAAAATTTCTAGATTCGAAGTGCACTTTATTTATTACTTTTTTAATAAAAGAAGCGTTCTTTTTTTCAATTTTTTTTTTGTATCAATAAAATAATTAAATATTATACTTATCTTGTAAAAGTTTTAAATTTATTCTATCGTATAAAATTTTTAAATCGAATACTTTATATTCATATTCAGATTTGCATCTATTTTACTTTAAGAAAATAAGCTTATTAAAATTACTTAATATACACAGGTGGGAATAAAGCAAAATGATTAACGTATTTATGAAAACTCCTTTTATGAATTCATTGCGGTAGTTTACGTACAAATGATATAATTGTAATTCGAGAATTGGGATGGTAAGGAATAACTTTTCAAAGTTTGCTTGTTTCTAGCTTGAATGTCCTCGAAGTAGCTTATCTATTCAGATTCATAATGGTATTAGTTAGAGCGCAATGTTCGAGAGCTCAAATAACAATTCATATAACTTAAGTATTCCATAGAGTTGGGGAAACAATTATATATTCCAATGATACTAAGGTTCAAATGGTTACATGCTTAAAGAAAACGTTCTTGAACAGTGTACAATATCCATTAATAATGATCGTTAAATGTAATTTTAAAGTAGAAATTGTATTTTTTAAGTAATTTTATGATCTTAATCCAACGATAAATTGAGAAACTATTATGCCGTACCCATCCCAGCTTGTTACTACTGACAGACCTATTTTTACGTCTTATTTTACTATTTCTAATTGGTTTGAAAAGAGCTATAGATATATCATTTGACTTTTATAGAGAAAACTATTTATCTAGCACTTAAAAGTGTACTTTGGCGAAAAGATAAAAAAAAAAAAAAAAACTGGACCCTTTGAAAGCAGCTTTTCTCAACTCGCTAGCAAATAAACAGTCGTTCCTCAGTATTTCTGAGAAGCGAAAAGTAGCGAGCTTCCACGAATCGAAAGCCAGCTGCGAGGGAGAAATAGAGAGAGAGAGCGAGGGAGAGGGAGATAAAGTCCGAAAAGCAGCAAAAAGAAACAATGCCAAACAAGAACGAATGCCGGCTTCAGCGGAGCGCGCGCTCGCGGATGCTCATCGAGCCCTCGAGCACGTTTTTTCTCCCCCTCCCCCCGCAGAGCCAGAGACGGCCTGTCATTGTGTTGATGCGCGCGCGCGCGCCCTTACCTTGTTGTCTCTCGTGGCGTGATAATAGTAAACAAAGCCGGACATCCAGGCGAGCGAGAGCAGCAGTACTATTTTCACATTGCGGCGCATTTTGCTGGAGCCCCCCAGAGGCGGCAGTGGCAGCGGCAGCAGCAGCAGCAGTCCGTGTGAGCGGCCCTTTAAAGCGCGCGGCAGCCACGCGCCGGCACTTTTATAACCTCTTTATCCAATCGCACGTACGTATCTCCGCTGTCGCGCGCTCTCTCCTCTCCTCTCCGCGTTATTGCCGCGCGCGCTCTTACAAAAACAAGCCGCGAGCACTCGAGTGTCACTCGTCCGAGTGCGCTTCTCGCCTCGGGGAAAAGTGCACGCGCGATTTGCGTCCGTCAGTCGCGGCGAGAGTACATATTATCTCTCGGAGCCCTTGAAACCTTCCGCGTCAGCCCTCGTGTACCCGCGCCTCAGAGGCAGCAGCGCTTTTCCATAACCTCGAGAGCGGCCGAGGGACAATTGTGCTCGTCCCTTCAATCGGACGTCTGAATCGTCGAGCGGGGGGAGGGGGAGACGGAGAGGACGGGTAGGGCCGAGCGGCGAGACGCGCACTGATTACCCGCCGGCAGGCGAAGCCATACTAAAAGGGGAACGCGGATTTCGACGGTGTGTCGCTGCGCAGGGAAGGAGCCAGCCAGTCAGCCAGGCCAGAGAGAAAAGCCGCGCGCGCGCCGCCGCCGCCGTCCGCTCCGCTGCGAGACTGCGCGAGCTCGACTCTCCACCACCACGCGCTGCTACACTCAGCCGCGGCCGCCGCCGCCGTCGCCGCCACCGCCGCGATGCTCTCTTTCTCTCCCTTGCGCTGCCACTTGCGCCGGCGCTCATTTGCACCGTCCTCTCCTCCTCTCTCTCTCTCTTTCGACGCTCGCGGATTCTGCCGTCTTCGTTCCTCCTTCGATTTTTCGCCTACTGGGCGCTCTGTGCGTGTGAGGGACTTTGTTGCGGACGGTGTGGAACGCGGAGTGCGAAGAGCGGACGCCAGGTGGCGCCAATCGATAGATCCGCCGCTGCCCCACTGTGTTTACGTTCTGTCGCAAATGTTGGATGCTTCCTTTTCTCGGACGCATGACCATGGAATTAATTTTAATGAGGGAAATGTGCGGCTCGCGCACTGCCCGCCTTTTACCCGCGCGAGTTTTAATCAGATCAAATTTAAATTCTTCTTTTAATTCTTTCGTCGAGCTTGCTTTTAAAATAATTCATTTTTAGATTTAAAAAATAATAGGAAAACAGCACGAACGGAATGGCAAAAAACTATAATTGTTAGAAATTATACATTTTAATAAGTTTTTGTTATGTTTTCGCTATAAAATTGAGTAACGAATCGTAACTCTGAAAATGTTTTTTAATAACATAAGATGAATATGCTTTTAATCAGACGCTTAATTCAAATATTTAACTTCCATTATAAAACGTAACATCTGATTTTGCTTCAATTAATTTTTATATCAATCTTTAATATCCATACCGATAAAATAAAAATTAAAATGTTTAATGAAGCTTTTTTAATACCAATATCCATTTTCGATTATGTTTGCACAATATTATTTACAGATTCGGAGCTGAAATGTTTTTCACTCGCGATAAAACGTACGTTCCAGTAAACTTTTATTCGAGCTCCTTTAAAACAATGGAAGCTCTTCGAGTACAAATGACTCGAGCGCTGCTCCGAAATAGGACGAATGCAGCGAAACTGACGCTCGTGTAAAATTGAACGGTTATTACACGTTGTTCTTAGCCGGCAGGACGGAGTGCGCACATCAGTTTGCGAGGATGTCCTAAAAACTTTTTTGGCGCTCGGGCAAAACTTCCCGCCTGAAAAACTAATGAATTTTCGACCCCCCGCCCCCCAAACGCATACAGGCGAACGCCTCCCTTTCACGAAGATGCACGAAACGCTGCTCGCGCGCGCGCTCAAGATTCGGCTGTTAAGTTTAAAAGTTTCGAATCAGAATTTAATTGCGAGTCCGATGGCGGCTTGTATGTACAGGGGTATTCGCCGCTCGTGCACCCGCCGAAAACTTGGGCCGTTTCCCTCTTGCGCTCATGCGCGCGGAAATTAAAGTCGCTCCCGAGGGAAAGTCAACGGCGAATTTAATTATTTGCCAATCGATAAAGTCGGCCCTGAAAACTCCTTACGGGAAACTTCTTCCCCCGCTTCTTCGCCGATGGCTTTCTTTTGCTTTTGGGAATATCGATCAGACGGCTGGGCTTCCCGAGATTATCTCTTTTGCTTTGAATATGAATTGTAGAGGTTCTGGCGGGTTTTTTTTTAAATATATTCGATAATTAATTTTATTATTATAGAATATTAAGACGTGGCTTACTTTAATTTATTTCTTAAAATTGAAAAATTGTTATTTACATTTTACGACGTTGTTTATAAGTAATGACCTGCCAAACTACTTTAATGACTAATCTTTCTATAATATTTTTCTAAATTTTAAACATAATTTAAAAATGTTGATACGGATTAAAAATATAAAATAAATTTTGAAAATTTTGTAGATAATACCGAAGCATTCGGATTACATGATAAATATGTGCCAAAAATAGTTTTCATTAGAGAAGAAGGACTATGAGAGGCCAATGAACAATTTAATATTCATATATAATCCTCTTGAGAATTGTTATTCAACTCACTGGCTTATAAAAAGCTAACGAAACGTAAAAGCTACAAAATAAAATATTTTTATTTTAAAAATCTTTCGCATTGTTTTTTCGAAGTATTTCTACAAAAAATATTTCATTGTAGAATTAAATTGAAAATGTTTTAATTAACGAGAATGATTTTTTATATAAAAAAAAAGGATCGTTTACAAAACATTTTGTTAATTTTTCTCATTTCAGCTTTATTTTTGTAAACGGACTGCATATTTATCATTTTTGAATAATTAATAAAAATTTTAAGCTAAAAAATAAAAGTTATAAACAAATGTGTAAAAACTATGTCCAAAATTTTGCAACGATAAAACAAATTAATAAGAAGACCAAACAATAGTTACCTTATAAATTTTAGTTTTAAACAACCATTCCTTTTTTACTTATTTAATTTACGGAACAAGTATAATTATTTAACATTTTTTAATTCTTTCCGCCATTTAAAACTACCAAAGAAAATAAAACTCACAACTTTAATAAACAAACACAAAAGATTCTCGACTTGAGCTGAAAATAATATCAGGGAACTCCTCTAAATTTCAGCTTACATTCAAAAGCTTTAAACCATCCGGCCAAAAAAGCAGCTATCGTAACCCAGAAATATCAGCTTCAGAGAGGAAGAGTCGGCCCGTCAAGTATACCCCGAAAGCTTTGTTTCAGTGTCGCCGACGCGCGATACCACCGGCCATTCATTTTTCGTATACGTATATATAACGTTCCTCCCCCGAATCTCGGCCGGCGCGAAATTCCACTGATTGCGGGAGCTCGCTTCTTTCGTCTCGTTCCCCCTTTCAGCGCTCTGCCTCTCGCCGCGGAGCACAATAAAACTCGGCCGCTCTCGTGAATTCCCCTCCCTTTTTGCGCGGACGCTCTTCTTCTTTTTTTTTTCTCTCGCCGAAATAATAAGCGACGGGAAAAATGACGTCGCCGGTGATTCATTTGCCGTGAAACGTCGCGCGGACTGTCACCCGGCGGACGCGGCGGTGTTCGCGGCGGCGGCGGCAAAAAGCCAGCTGCGCGGCGCGCGTAGACTCGTTTCTTTTTTGCCGCTCTACACTCCGCCGCTGTATGGATTATTGATTCGCGCGCGGCGTTTCTTTTATTGAATAGCGCTGTATTAAAAAGGCGAGAGTCGAGGCATTGAGGGATTTCATACAAATCCCGGGAATGTAGGAATTGAAAAAAAGGAAATTTTGATCGGAGAGGTATACGAAAAGGCTAAAGTCGCTTTTAGTAGATTCGGTTGCCTTTTGGCAGCGGAAAGCTCTTTTTAAAATTTTCCCGCTTTTTTAGCAAAATAATGGAATAATTATATAAAAAGTGAACGTAAAAAGGGAATTGAGTTCTTACAAAAAATGTTAGTTAATTAGATAATATCGGTTTCCCGTCAAAATGTCAGGAAAGTTAACATAATGTTTTACTTTCTAAGCCTACAATTCTTTCACGTCGCGACAACACAGTTCCTGAACTTATAATAACTGCGTCCTCGTGCAGACTTGCTGTTTTCAAAAAAAAAAAAAAAAAATCTTTTTCTCATTTGCATACAGAAAACGAGCCAAGAAATAAATCTACTGCATAACTTTTTAGCACGCTACTTTCCTCAACGGCGAGGTAACAATTTTAGTCAGCTGTTAAAACCGTATATTGACGTTACAATAAGACCAATTAATTTCTCGCTATAATCAACGTCCGATACACGACCGCTTACAAACTGCGTACGACTCCATAAATCCTTTCCCGAGAGTCATAATTTCAAAGTTGGCAAACATTAAAATTCTATTACGAAGTCCAATCGCGCGGCATATATTCCTTCGTGACTCAAGATTTTGACGTCAGCGTATCATCAGGCTCTCGGTGCCGCGCGATCTTCCCATCCGGCGCTCGTCGCCAAATAAGATTCCGCCGACAATTTCTCGTCGCCTACGCCGCTCGTCTCCGTATCATAAATTATCCGCAGCACGCGGCTCTCGCTCATTGCACGCATGCAAAGCAGCATCGGCAGTAGCCGTTGAATCCTGCAAGCGCGATCAAAGGCTCGCTCTCGCAACTTTCACCAATCTCGATATCGGCGGGAATGCAGGTGCTAGTCGTGCCATCTGCCGCGAGGCTCTCCCGGAGGCGCGCAGGCAAATTTACGATCGCGGCTAGCCGCCGCGAAAAAGATTGACTTTCATATATGTGTAGCGCAGCTGCGCGATCCCGTACCGGCCGAGGTACGCCGGTTTTTTTTTTTTTTTTCTTTTTTTGCGCGTTTCCCGGAGAGCGCCGCCGGTGATTGCGCGAGCCTGCAAGACGTCCGCGACGGAGGAAATACGAGAAACTCCGCGGCTCGTTCATTGTGTCGATAGTGCATCTCTCCTTTTCTCTTAGAAATCGCGGCTGCACGGGCTTTTTTCGAGATTGCGCGCCTGCTTTTCGACTGACCGTTTGCTAAGTCGTTAGGGGGAACGGAGGTGAACGCGAAGTCGTTTGTTGCGGGTTTAAAGACCGGGGATCGGTTAAATTTATATCTTTTTTCAAACTTTTCTTTTTATTCTTTGAGCGCGAATAAACAGATTTATTGAAAGACGTAATCGTTTTATTTTAAAACTCTTATTCTATTGTTTAACGTACACTCTGCGTAAATGTTAAGCTATAATAATAAAAGTAATTTTAGTTAGTTTAAAAGCGGAAATAAAGCTTTTTGAAATCGCAGCTGAATGACGGTAATCGGCTTAAAGTATTCTTTGCGCCAATTTTGCAATGTCCTTTGTGCAACGCAGAGTACAAAACGAGATTAAGGGACAAAAAGAATTAGATGACGAGGGATTTATCGAGAATCGAAGCGTTACGATTATGAGTCAAAGCGTGTCGCTTTAACGTCATTGTAAAAGTTCCCTACACGCAAAACCTCTCTTGTAGCATCAGGATGTCGACGAGCGGATTGCGCAAAAGAAAAAACAAAAACAAAAAATGGGGTGATTAGCCACGGAATTATGCTCGGAGATTCCGAGTGCTAATTCATTGGAGAAACTTTTCCGATGCATAAGGCACTTACTCGATTTTCACCAGGTCATTCTGTCGGCGATATAGAAGCAAAGAGAATGGTAAAAACTGGTAGGATGGATGAAATTGAAAGTCAGAAGCTGAACTTTTTTCTGCGATTGTTTTTAGCTTATTAGCTAATGCAATAAAGCGTAGAGAAATATTTCAACACTCTTATTGATTTATAATGGCCTCCGAAGTTTCGTAACATCGATGATATAAATTTACCATTTGAAGATCATTAAATAAATAATGTATTTAAATATTCATAAATAATGTCACAATGCACAATAAGAGCCAATTAATGTTTTTCATTTATTGAATATAATTAAGAAAATCTGTAAATTATAATGTAATAAGTGAACAAATTATAATTATATACGTTCTGAAAAATGTAATCATAACTGATTACGCAAAGATATTTATAACTTTCTTTAAAAATAAAAATTTTTTCTCCAGAAAAAAGCTCTTTGAATATAAATTTACTTTTTTATTAAATAACATATACATTCACAGATGGTCTATAGAAATTTTAATAATCGCCGTAAAGATACATTAAAGCGTTTATAAGCAAGAGCTTTAGTACAATCATCAGAGCGACATGCGTCATCTTAATACAACCAGCGGAGGCTCCTAAATAACCCAGATTAAAGTTGTTCGTTACGAAAATTGCGCAATTCTAAGCGGCGGACTTGTACAATTCTCGAGGCTCTCGCACCTTTCGCCAGCGCCAGCTGCCGACGCGAAAACTCTTCCTTCGACCTCGTCATGCTCCCGAAACTTTATAAAACTCGCTCCTCTTTCTTGCGCTCTCCTCCTCGTCCCCCCCCCCCTTTTTCCCCGGGCGGCTCTCTCGCGGAAGTTCGCGATTCGCCCGATTTACAACTGGCAACGATCCTCGAAAGGTGTCAAGAGGGGACACTTAATTAGAAATCGATCGATCCGAGCGCGGCCACCCGGCGAGGAAGCGACGATCGGCTTCCCTATTAGACGCGTGACACTCTCACCTTTTCCGCGCGAACTTTCCTTTTTAATTGAGCGTAAGACCGAGGATTTACTCGGCTCTGGATCTTACGAGGCGAGCTGGATTAAAAGCCGAGAGCTTCATTGTTGGTGATTATTAATTCTGAACGCTCAAGCAGACGTTATTTTTATTGTTACGATTAGGATTATTAAAGTTAGATTGTATAATTGTGGGTAAGATTTTTATAAAACTATTGACCATTTTGAACGATTTGTTTATTAAATTTCTGACGCATATTTATAGCATTTTTGGTTTTACTTTCTAAACAGTCAACTTCAGTCAAACATTAAATTATTGTCATGGTTTCATAACAGCCCATTTTACTCTTTAAATTGTAAATGCCTTTCGTTAAAAATAATAAAGAGAAGAAAGTGCTACGTTTTAAAAAAAAAAACTAGCTCAAATTACTTTCAAAGCTCAAATTGTGTAAAAATACCCTCGTCGAGACAAACTATCCGCTTGAAAAATGAGAAAATCGAACACATAATTTGGCACGTTTATATTTAACTAACAAGTTGGGCGGCAGAGTTTCGCCGAGCAGTGCAGATCGTCGAGATCTCTTCTGCTGCCCAGCAAAAGCGCGTTCGTCACTGGAACGTCGCGAAACAAGTAGTGCTTCTGCGGACCCGTGTAATCCTGATCGTTGAGCAGGAGAGTCGCATAGCCTGGCTGGATTTGCTGCGATTGTCTCGCGCCGATCGGCTCGAGCAAAGCATTATTGCGACAGTCAAGAATCTCCTCGATCTTCATGCTGCTTCGCGTTTCCTCCTCGGTTTCCTCGTCCGCTTCCAGGTTCTTCTGCTTCTCTTGCCTCGCCTCGCTCCTAACGGAAACGCTTTGCAACAGCTCGTCCACGTAGTACTCCAACGGGAGTTGGGTAAATACGCCGCGCGACAGATCGCCGAGGACTGGTTCCCGAAACTCTTGGACGCTCAGAGTGGAGACGACTTTGGACAGGCTTTTCATGACGTTTCGGAGCACGCTGTGCTCGTCCGCGTTTTTGCGTATTCGCACCTCCAAGCTGCCAGCCTGTAATTTATTTTAGAGTGAACGTCGGTCTGTGGGCTTTGCTTTTTGAAAAAGCTCACTTTTTGTGCCAGAATTTAGTGATTATTTAGATGATTACCAGCTTTCCGAAGGATTGGATCCAGAACCTTTCGTTCCTGAATTCTAGGACGCCGTCTATTATTAACGCCTCTCTTAGGCATTTATCCAACTGCTCACTCATGTGATGAGATAATTTCTGAAAAAAAAAAGATAAAACAATCAAACCTGGTATTAAGAAAAAAATAAATAAATTTCAAAGCAATATTAGAAAATTGATCATAGATTATAGTAAAGGTTGAAAGATTAAATAACACAATTAAGTGCGTTTCAAATTATTAAGAAAACAAATTTTGTTATGCGCTCATTAAAGACGTTCACGCGCATTAGCGGTGGTCAACTTTATCGGAATTTTGAAAATTGTATAATTTATTACGATAATTTATATAATGATAGCCTTCTATAGTTAGTATGTAATACGAATAAAATAGTTAAAAAATTTTATTGTAAAAGCAACAGTATTAAAACAATGTTTC
>UCOM01002686.1:0-23827 GCA_900474385.1 Ormyrus pomaceus | reverse complement strand
TATGGTGGAAACACCTCTAGTCAATTATTAAGTGCCTTTGGAAAAGTATTTCAAGCATATTTGCAAAGAATAGGATTCACTTTAGGTATAAAAGATATTTTAGTAAAAAAGAAAAGCGATGCTGAGCGATCTAAAATCATTGAAGAATGTAGATTGATTGGAGCAAATATTCAAAGGTAAAAAAGAAGTTGCTAAAAGTACTGAATTTTTGTAATTTCACGATTTTAAAAATCTATTTAATTTATATCTATTTATAGGTCAGTACTGGAGTTACCAGAAGACACTCCAATGGAAGTTGTAACAGCAAAAATGGAAGAGAACTATTGGCAAAATCCGAAATTTAGGGCTCAGGTTGATAGGAAATATAAAACAGCATTAGATGTCTACACAAACAATATCAATAAGACTTGTCTACCTAAAGGCCTCATACAAACTTTTCCCGAAAACAATCTGCAACTCATGGTACAATCTGGTGCCAAGGGATCCACGGTGAACACTATGCAGATTTCTTGTCTCCTAGGACAAATCGAATTAGAGGGTAAACGTCCGCCTTTAATGATCAGTGGGAAAAGTTTACCAAGTTTCCGACCTTATGATCCTCAACCAAGAGCCGGAGGATTTATAGACGAACGCTTCATGACAGGCCTTCAACCCCAAGAGTTCTACCATCACTGTATGGCTGGTCGTGAAGGTCTCATTGACACAGCTGTAAAGACTAGTAGATCTGGTTATCTTCAAAGGTAAATAAAAAATAAAAACTAGCAAGATTTAATGGTTTTGCATAATTTTTTATAAAATTATTATCATTATTATTATTTTTATCAAAAAACAATTTTCTTGATTCTTAAACTTTATATTTTAAAATTAACATTAAATTGCAGATGTTTGATTAAACATCTGGAAGGATTAACGATAAACTATGATGCCACTGTAAGAGATTCAGACGGCAGCCTTGTGCAAATTTACTATGGTGAAGATGGTTTAGATATTCCAAAATCACGCTTCTTAGATGAAGACCAGTTAGATTTTTTGGTACAAAATAAAAACGCTTTTGCCGATGAAAATTTATTGAACCACTTGAAAGAAAATGATAACATACATAAGATTGTGAAACAAGCGAATAAAATACATAAGTGGCAAAAAAAGAATGGCGATCCGCTTGCTAAACGAAGAATCAGCGAGTTTTCCAAATTCTCTGCTGATAAGGCAAATCCTAATAGCTCAAAAAACAAAGTAATTCTTTCAAATTGCGGCAGGTGTAAGGCATCCGTATCGCTGATGAAGAAATGGGTTAAAGCAGACGAAGAAACAAAGAATATGTACAAGTCACTTTGTGCAAAATGTCCCGAACCATTGACTTCAAAATACAGGCAAGATTTGAACTTTGGCGTTTTGCCAGAGAGGCTTGAAATTTTAATGGAAAACTACCTGAAGAAAAAGTTTAACAATATAGAAAAAGAAGAACTCAGGGATATCCTTTGTGCAAAGGTCATGAATACACTCTGCCCACCTGGTGAACCAGTTGGTCTATTAGGTAATAAAAAACTTTATTTTATTCTTATTTAATTAGATCAATGTTTTATTTATGTATGTAATAAATTTCTAATTGCAAGCATCAATTGTATTAGTTATAAGAACAAACTAACAAATTATTCTTTTTATATATTAGCTGCTCAATCTATTGGAGAACCATCAACTCAGATGACACTGAATACTTTTCACTTTGCTGGTAGAGGTGATATGAACGTCACCCTCGGTATCCCTAGATTGCGAGAAATTTTAATGATGGCATCAAAGAATATCAAGACACCGAGTATGGAAATACCTTTTAAAAAAGACTTATCCAATTTAACAAAAGTATCAAATAATATGCGTATGAAGCTCACGAAGTGCTTCCTCGCAAACGTCTTAAAGAGCATTAAAATTGAAAGAAAACTGCATTTTGATACCGAAAGAAAGATGAATTACACTATTACAATGCAGTATCTGCCCCATAAATATTACAAAAATGAATTCAGGGTTCGACCAGCAGAAATTATAGAGAAAACAGAGAAAACATTTTTCAGAGAGTTCTTTAAAGAAATAAATAAAAGTGCCAAGACTACCGGTTGGAATGTAGAATTCAGAGAAGAGAGATTGCAGATAAAAAATGAAGAAACACGATTAGATGAAGAAGAAGAAAATGGCGAAGCAGAACCACGTGAAGCGAAATTACGCGGGAAATTCGATCTTGGTGAGATGCATGAATCCTCCGATGAAGAGGAAATCGATGAGGATGCAGATGCAACACAAGTCAAGTCTGCTGCACGTCACCAAGAAAATAGAGAATATGAAGATCCCGAAGAGGACGAGGAAGAACCAGAAGAAGACGATAATAATGATGAAAATGAAAATACTGTTGAAGGTGGGAAAAATATGAACGATAAAGATAAAATTGAAATGACTTCAGAACAAACGAGCGAAAATCAGTATAATGAGAGACAACAGGATGTATTAAGTATGTACGTTAATGCTGTTAGCTATGACTATGATGCAGAAAAGTACCAGTGGTGCAAACTGAAATTTTGCGTAAGTAAACAGGAAGTAATTTTCGATATACATTTTGTTTTTTTTTTTAAATGTGTAATACACTGATATTAAAATTTTCGAGATCAATAATTAATTTTATAACTCTTTAATAAAACATTATAAATAATTCGTTTATGTTTTAGTTGCCAGTTAAATGGACTAAAATTGATTTGTCTACAATCCTTCGAAATGTTGCAAACAAAGTCGTTTTGTGGGAAACACCGGCAATCAAAAAAGGATTTACTTTCCAAAATATTAATGGTGAAACAGTTCTAAAAACAGACGGAATTAATATTACCGTAAGTAAATTATTCAATTATTTATAAATTATAAACTTTGAAATTTAAATTTTGATTAATGTTCTGAATTTGCAGGAAATGTTTAAATACGATCAAATTTTAGACATAAATAGATTGTACTCTAACGATATCTATGGAATATCGCAAACCTACGGCATCGAAGCAGCAAACAGAGTAATCATTAAGGAAGTGAAAGATGTATTCAAAATGTACGGAATTACTGTTGATACGAGGCATTTATCACTTATTGCTGATTACATGACGTTCGAAGGAACATTCAACCCACTTAGCCGTAAAGGTATGGAAGATTCAGCGTCGCCATTTCAGCAAATGAGCTTTGAGAGCTCTCTTAACTTTTTGAAAAATGCTATATTTCAAGGTAACAAAAATTACAAAAATGTTAACATTTAAATTAATTTGAGCAAATAATCATTTTGATTTTATTATCAGGTAAACACGATGACTTAGATTCACCGTCCAGTCGACTAATGTTGGGTAGACCATGCGCATCTGGCACTGGATTGTTTTCTTTGTTAAAAGATGTCCCAAAACAAACAGGTCAAATGTGCTAACATCCTCTAGATGTTGTAAATTTTTTGTAAATATACATAAGGCTAAACTTATTTTTTGTACATAACATAACTTTGTTTTGTATTGTAAACGTGTCGAATGGGCAATCTCGAGTATTACGTATCCGGAGAACATGAAGCGCGAGGAGGATGCGTCGTGTAAACCTTGAATAATCACTGGTCAAATGTTAACTGAATAATGGTCGAATATTGGCTGGATAATTATGTCAGGCATGCCACGGATGACTGTCATACCTAGCAACCTCCTCGCACTTCTTGTGCTTCGCTTACGTGTTTGGGATTTTTCACTGGATTTCGTTGCACGTTTGAATTCTTTTATAATAAAATGCAACAAAGTACAAAGAAGGAATATATGTATTAAAAAGGAATAAAGTACAAAAAAGAAACGAAAAAATTTCATAAATTCTAGCATAATTTATTGCATATATAAACATTTGATACATTTTTTTTTTCAATTTTTTTTTCGTTCACGTAGAGCTTAGATTTATCAGTGGAATTAGTATATCATCGTAGTAAGATCCTAAAGAGATAGAATATAACTTTGGAGAATGGATCAATCGAGCCTGAATCGGAAAAGAATTCGATACCTTATAAGAATCAAAAAGATTCGACGTGGACGATTTGGCACGACGCGATTCTCCGCGCGATACTCGCAACAGAGGCGGATACAACGTCGCTGCGCCAAAATCGCGTGCCGGCCCTCCCAACGTCGAAAGCCACGCGACGGGGCGGCCGCTCGGAAAAAATATCCTCTCGAGAGGCCTGTGCACGTCTTACAGCAATACTGGCTATCGCGATTCTCGGCAAAGAGACAAGGATAAAGAGAACTAGAGAGAAGAGACAAGAGATAGATAAGAGAGCGGATAAAAAATAAATCGACTAAATATCGATGTAATATATAATATAGGTACGAGAAGGGGAGATCGATTGAATTCCTTGCTGTCCTTGCTTGTATGATACATGTATTACAGTGTGATAAGCGCTTCAACTGTGAAAACTGTTCTCGTCCGCTAGTCGATTCGACGGTGGGCCGTCCCTCCTACGGAGCCATTCGCACTCGCAGACTCGCAACTGGAATATCGAAGGATAAAGACACACGCGCACTCTTAAAGAGAGGGACGGCCTTGGCCGTAGTTATTGCACTTGTTGCAGTGCCTCGCGGAGTCCCGTGGGATCCCGACGCGCTCGCGACTTTCACCGGAGCGAGCGGCTCATAATTGTTCGCTCCGCTTAATCAACGAAATTAAACGCTCGAATTCCGTTCGAAAATGCTTATGCTTTTCTAGCTGCTATTTGCTTCTTTTTTTTTGGCGTTCTTTTCGTTTCGTTTTTATGGGGATGGTAGATTCTCCAGCGCCAGTCGGATCGATTCGGGATAAAAAGGCGTACGCGGAGCTAATACTTGCAGAAACGAGCGAGCATTTTATCACAGTCTAAGCCTGGTAGAGAGGGGGAAGGAGGGGAGGGAGAGGGGCAGAGGGTAGTTAATAATAATTTTCTTTCTTTCGTTCGTTCTTCCTAATAATAACCTATTTAATTCGCATCGTACGAGGACTAGATTTGAGTACTTATCGTTAGTGGGCTATAACGTAATAATACAGTTGAAATCTCGGGGCACTGCGACCCCGAGAGTTATATGTATATACTAACTCGCGAGAGAAGGAGGAAAAATGCTTCCGATGGAGAAAAAACAGTGATTACGAATCTTATTCGCAAATTGTTAATAGAAAAATTCACGAAATTACGAAGAGGACAATTCGGCTAGTGATTGCGTATTGTACAATTACTTCGTCCGAGCTTCGTCTAGCTGTTCTCGGGAATTCAGCTACCTTAGACGTTTACGGCTGTAAATACATGTACATATATATATAAATATATATATATATGTACGTGGAATGTCCGTAGGGATGAGATTTGGAACGTGTCGCGTCATATTTTTCGTCGTTTTCTTTGCGTAAGGCTCGTGGAAGTCTTGTCTAGCTTGGCTAACAACAACTACATACTGCACGTACATAAATAGCGTATAAATTAACTAATTAAGTACACAAAATTACAAACTTATTAACAAAATAATTGGCAAGACTTGATTCCGGCCAAATGAGCGACGCTGCACTTGTTCAATTTTTTCGCTAGCCTCTAAATTCAGTATACTGCTTAACGAAACTGGGCCAACACTAAGTCCGCACAAGTTCTTGTTTCTTTTTTTTTTTTCTTTTGCTCAGAGACTCTCTTCTTTTGAAGATCGGATAAATTAGCTAACACATATCACAGAATGCGTATCATTTTGTCGCGTTTCGAAAGGAAAATAGAAAGTATATATATATGTATATATTTAATGACGAAAGGAAGTGAGAGAAAGGGAAAACGGACGCTGCGTCGGCTCGAAGTGTAGATTTACGTTTATATCATGAGAGGAAGAGAATTCTGTAATAAATAGCCTTCTATGGGTCCTCTTCAAGCCAGATTGAATAGTCAATCGATGATGAATATATTACAGAGTGATTTCTTGCTCGTAAGATCTGCAGCATCCTTGTACTTGTGTATGATACAATTTTAGGCTCCGCCATCGTTTCTGAAAGGAAAGTCATTATTTTCTTTAGCACTTGAATGTATTAAGAATGAATAATTGAGTGAAAAAAAAGGTAGATAAAGATACCTAAAGGAGAGCAGGTGAGCAGGTCATGCTGGCAGTCTGGGCCAGGAGGTGGCTGCGTCATCGTCGAGGGGGCTACTGATTGAGCAGGGTGTTGGTCACCTCAGAGATGGACAGCAGAGGACTCCCAGCGTCCGGTTTAGGATCTGCGAGGCAGACGTGATTGGCATCGCCGAGCTGATCGACGAGTCTTCCGGCTCCGGCTGCTGCTGATAGTACGAGCCGCTGCTGATGCTGCTGCTGTTGTCTGCTTCCGCGGACGCGCTGCTCGTGGTGGGCAACGGCTCCTCCCTCCCCTCCGGTGCCGTTGCCGACGACGACGACGTGCTGCGACATCAAGCCATCACCTATTACACACGCCTTGTCCAGTAGAAATGCGTTATTACACTCTTTGGCGCCTAGTTCTCTGCTCCTTATGCTACGAGTTCTCGTTCTGGAGCTAGTTATTTGTCTAAAGGACAATGTTTATCGATAACTAGATCCATCACGATGAAAGTAAATCACTCGAGGTGTTATTTAAATCAAAGCACTCGATAAAAGTGAGACTCAAACTATTCCTACAGCTCTTCCGACTTGGCTGGCTTTTTATTCGGCAAAACTTGCATGCTATCAAAGTAAATATCAAACGAGAAGAGTGCGCTGCAAGTAGACATATAAAAAGCTGAGCAAAGTAGAGAGCGAAAGAGAGAGAGAGCGCAAAAAGTGTGAGAGGCAATCAGTGACACTCACTGAGACGCGTGCCGTGGTGGTGCGGTGGGGTGGTGGTGATGGTGGTAGGGATAGTACTGGTAGTGATGGTGATGGTGTTGCTGAACTCCCTGCCATACCTCGGAGCCCGCGTCAGCCTGCTGGGGCGGATGAGCCGCGTAGCCGCTGGCCACCGTCGCGTAGTGCGCCGACGTTACCACTGGGTAGTGTTGCTGCTGCTGCTGATGCTGCTGTTGCTGCTGCTGTTGCTGCTGCTGGTGATGGGGATGCTGCTGCTGCTGCTGCTGCTGCTGGGGGTGAGTTTTCGAGGCGAGGACGCGGGGAGGACTGTGAGCGGGCTGACCGCCCGGAGACGAGCGCTTCCACTTGCACTCGCCGTTGATCGAGTTCATCTCCTGCAGACTCTTGAGGGGGTCGGAGCGTGCTGCGGAGGAGAGAAGAGCGGCATTGAGAGGCCGCGGAACACTCGCGGAAAGCCATCGAAAAGGAGACTCACGATCGAGGCCGGTGCGCGAGGGCGTCGGCGGGCTGTAGCTGCCGTTGTTCCTCGGGGGCGTCCTGGGGGGCGGCGCGCCCCACATGAGGACGGTCTGCCTGAGCGGCTCGTTCCCGTAGACGTCGGGCTTGACGTCCTCCATCTTGGGGGTGAGGACGCCGTTGTTGTTGTTGTTGTTGGCGGCGGCGGTGGCCGGGGAGCTGCCGGCCGAGTTGGAGGAGGCGGAGGCGGCCTCGAGGGAGTGACGGCTGCCGGCGCGCGCCGCCACCGAGTCGCCCGGCTGCAGGACCGGGCTGCCGACGGCGTAGGAGGCGCGAACCTGGTCCGGCGTCGTGCTCGAGGCGGCCGCCGACGCGTAGCCGTACTTCGGGGAGTCGCCCGTCGCAGCCAGCTGCTGGTGACTCTCGTACGTCGGCGGCAGCGACGACACGTCCAGGAAGCCGTTGTAGCCCGGCGACGTGTGGTACTCCGGGTAGTACGAGCCCAGCGGCCGGTACTGGAAGAGGTTCTCCGTCGCCGTCAGGTACCTAATGTTTCAAATATGTTTCATATTTTTTATCTCCAATAGTTTCTTAAATAACTAATTTTTTTTTATACATTGCAAAAATCTTCCTCTTCATACGAGAGGAACCCTTTCAATATTCGAGTCAGTTTTTTCAATTAAATGGAAATCCATTTGAGATGAGCATAATTCCGCTGTCTTAAACATTGAAAGGATTCCTCTCGTACGAAGAGCAACCATTTTTCCAATGTATAACGTAAATAACATTGAATTTTAGATAAAAGATAATTTCGAGAAAAGAAAGTCTGCCCACCTGTTGTCGAGCGCCGTGGTCGGGTACAGGCTCTGATGGTGGTAGCTGCCGGTGTGTCCGATGTAGGGTGTGAGCGCGGGATCGGCGCTGGCCGAGGGCGCGTACGAGGCCGCCGGGTACATGGTGTTGAGGTTGCCGTAGGCGGCGGCCGCCGCTACCGCCGCCGCCGCCACGCTGCTGTCCGCCGCGAGGTAGTCCACCGGGGCCACCCCGACGCCCACCGCGCCGGGCGCTGCCACCGCCGCCGGGGCCGCCGAGGCCGGGGACAGCGGCGAGAGCTGCGCGGGCTGACCTGCGGCTGAAGGGATGGACGAGTTAGAAAGTGACCGCTTTGCCGAGAACCGCCATGGGGGTAGGTTAATTACCCAGTTTGCTCGCCCGCTTGCTGCGACACGTCGACAGAAAGTCTCGGAGCTGCGTCTTGTAGCGACGGTTGACCCTCTGTGCCTGCGGCTGCGGCGATTGTTGCTGCTGCTGCTGCTGCTGCTGGGGCTGCTGCTGCTGCTGACTGGACAGCTGGGGTCCCATGCAGGAGCCCGTGCCGCCGAGGCTGTCGCTGTCCGAGAAGTAGCTGTTGGTCAGCCCGGCGTCCAGGTAGCTGACTTTGAAGTCCATCGTCCGCTTGCCCAGCAGGTCGCGGCCCTCCTCCTCCCTGCGTTCGAGCAAATAATTAGTACGACTCGCGGAGAGGACGTGTCGGGGTCGGTCGACGGTATGTCTACGTACATGAGCGGCCGATGCGTGCAGATGACAAAGTCGGGCTTGGAATTCTTGTAGACCAGCCGCGAGCTCGTCTGCAGCCACTGCCAGCCGTTCTCCTTCGTCTGGTACCTGTAGGCGATCATGCCCGACGCTCCGGTTTTCAGCACTGCAATATTATACATATCATTTGAGCGATCAGTCGCGAAAGCAGCTCGGCCACAGCTATCAGTATATACTCACGCTCTTGATGAGCGCTGGCGACGTAGGCGAGGTCGTCGTAGTGGACGAGGTCGTAGCCGCCGAGGTTCGCCAGCTCCGAGTCCGAGTAGCCGAGCAGCATCTTGCCGCGCTGGTCCATGGAGACGAGGGCCAGGTCGAGCTTGTGCTTGCTCTTGAACATGACCTCCTTCTGCGGCACCTCGAGCAGCGACGGCGGACCGAACGGCGTGCACAGGGCGAACAGCGCCAGCGGCGGCTCCTCCGTCTTGCGGTTCTGGCCGTGCAGCACCTTCACGCGGCCCCTGATGTCCAGTCGCTGCGGGAGGAGATCGGAGGGGTTGGTTTTTTTTTTGTCAGTCGTTCGTGGTTTTTTCCGAGTGATTAATCTCGTTAATCGTATTTTTAAGAAAATTAACTTTTGAAAAAAAAAATACTGTTGCACACAGCTTTCGCATTTAGATGATGATTTTAAAAAAAGTTCATTGTTCATTAAGGGATCTCCAAACTGTTTAAAAACTATAGAAAATAAAATGTTTAAACTGTCTTTCCGTCCTTTATCACGTCGGCGTATCTCATTGAAATTTCATTACACGGCGGAGAAACGACTGGGCAAAACCTTTACTCTTCTTTACGGCAGCGAGAGCGATTTCGCAAAATGTGCAGCGAGCCGCGGCGCCATTAAAGGGCCCCTTTTACGATTACAGTTTCATTTTCATAAACGTCATAGCCGGAGCTTTTTTGCCCGAGTCGGCGGGGGCCGGGCGCGGTGCGCGAAAACACCTTCCGCCACGGGCGTCCCTACCCGCCCCGCTGCTCCTTTTTCTCCGGCTCCGCGAATAATTAATGTTTTGCCGACTCTCCCTCTCCCTCTCTCTCTCTCTCTCCCGGGCTCATTTAAATTCTAATCAAGGCGGCCCGGCCCGTTCTTCCTCCTCCCGCTGACCACATAAATTTCCGATCTATCGCCCAAGGAGAGGGCGCGAAAATTCTCGGAAATCGGAGAAATATATATATGCGTGGCATGCGCGAGCGCCGCCGCGCAAAATCGCAAAAAGGCAATTATATGCGCGCCCGAGTAATGGGCCCACAGCCTGGAGAGAGGAGGCTGAAATTATTAATTACTGTTTTGCGACGCGGGGACCGTTCGGCGCGCCGCGCGGCACACTTTGTCCTTTGGCCCGAGAGGACGGGTAAAAAGTAAATAGTCCGCTTTTTGCGACTTTCCGCCGCGGGACGCGGATGGCGGCTCTTTTCGCCTACGCCGACGAGAGAGCCGAGACCGAACTGGCGGAGCCGAGGAAATTATGCAAAGAGCGGAGGCTCGAGTTTTAAGTGTCGCTCGAAATTGCGAGCTGCTTTTTCGCGACGCTATACGTTAATGGGGTGTCCACCTGGCGCGCCCTTTTGCTCGACTTTTTTTTTTCTAATTACGCGCAATTCTGGACGCTTTAAAGTTAAGCTAATAGAGACTTTGATCGAATCGGTGAAGCCGACGAGTTTAAACATTTTTTTTTTTAATCTTTTTAATTTTGTTGCATTTTGCAAATTCTAATATTTATATAATAGTACCCTTGTTTCTCTCGTGTTCTTTTTTATTAATTTTATTCAAGAAGCTTTTATAACCATCTTATCAAGTAAACTATATATGAAAAAGTAAAATATTATTACGTTATCTCGCTGCTTCTTATCACGTCCGCCACTCCGGCGGGTCTCGCAGCGCAATTAAACGCCATATCGACGAAGATACGGAGGCGATTAAAAGCCCAAGAGACGGATAATCGATATGTATATACTCACGAGAAAGCCGGAGGTGTTGTCGAGGAGGCATCGGAAGCGTACGGTGAAGCTGCGCTCGAGTAGGTGTCCGTGCTGGGGCAGCAGCGCCTCGTGGAGCGGCAGACTGGCGCTCTCCGCCGGTAAGAACGAGTTCCACATGAGCTGCCGCTGAAGCTCCTCCCGGTCCTCGCTGTGCACCAATTCGTAGACGCTCTGGTGCACGATGTCCGACTGCAAGCAGACGCGGAAAACACGTCAGTGAAGCCGGATCGATATGCGCGATTCCCGCCGCTGTGCAGGTGGTGGTGGCGGTGTGTGCGCGTCTAAAAATCAGCCCCCCACCGCCGCCTGAGATTCCCCTCGATAATTTGCGGCTCGATGCGCAAGAGAGCAGAGTGGCGCAGTGGAAGCGTGCTGGGCCCATAACCCAGAGGTCCGTGGATCGAAACCACGCTCTGCTAAGTTCGATCGAACGAATTTTTTTTTTTTTCTTTTTTTTTTTGAGCCCCTCTTTTCGCGGAGATTTATTATCAGCTCTCGATTATTGATCCGAGCTTGCTTTCGATCCTTTTTTCAAATGTACGCGGCTCGTAAATTTCTAGTCGGCTTATTTGCACGCGCGCTGCAAGCCATTATTGTCTTGAGGGAGGTGGTCAAATACTGTTTGGCGAGTCAATGGAAAGTTAAAGGAATTATTGTTATTTAATGTTTAATAATGGGTTTAATAATGTTACTGTAAATTTTATTGTGAATTTTGAGACAGGTGGACTGTTGAGCAGTATGGTAATTTTTACTCGAACGTAGTTCTATGTACACACTTTGCTATTATCTCAGAATGAGTACTATGTAAATTTCGTAATTAAATTTATAAGCTACCGGGGATAATAATGTTTCTTATTTAAATTGCGATATTAAAGTAATATTAAAAATTATTTGAATAATTTTCTATAATTATATATGAATATAATAAGTTAATTATATTCAGTACACACTTTAAAACATCATTGTCTTATTATTACGCAAACTAACTTGTAATAGACTTTCTAAGCACCACTTTTTAATAGCAATAAAACGAATTCGCAGGTTCCCTCGCGGCTTATCAAAGCAATCGTCGCAAAGTAGAGTACTCTCGCGTTCTTCCTCCGAGCCAGGCGCTAAATAAAGCCCAGGCTTTTCCCAGCTCTCTCTCTCTCTCTCTCTCTCTCTCTCTCTCATGATCGTTAATGAATTTTTAAGAGGCGCATTACAGGCTCTCGCGCTGCTAGTCAATCGCTCGGTACTGGCGATTACCAAGAAATCAGAAAGGAAGACGAAGAAGAGGCAGCGGCAGCGGTGCGCCGTAGCGTGCATCTATAATGTAGGAGACGTAGGCGAGGCGAGCGCATAAACAAGAGGTGCCGTGGTGTCAGCGCGGACCAGACCTGTCTGTCCCTCCTCTATCGCGATCTATTATTATTCACTCCCGAGCTCCGCGCTGCTTCTAACTCTCTCTCTCTCTCTCTGCTATTATGCGCGGCTCGGTACACACTCTCGCTCGCTCTCTCTCTGTACGCGCGATCGCCCGGGAAATGATAGTTTTCCGAGCGAGCCGAGAACTACTCCAGGGGTGCTTTAGATCGAAACCGATGATTTCGTGATTTAGAGCCTGCTGCCTATGGGAAATGGATGTGTTTTTCAATTTTCTGGTGCTAAATGCGAGGATTGTTGAGAAACTTTTTTTTGTTTTAAAATTCTATCAGTTTCGTTGTTCGCTTTGCTTCCAGTGCATCGTTATGTACTGGATCATTTCTATCGTTTAAAAAATTTCTTTATTTGAAAAATTTAAAAACAAACCATTTGGGACTGCAGTGTTCATAAGTTTTTGAAATATCTCGTATAACATTTAAAGTGTTTCTTAACCATCTATTAATTTTTTATAATTAACGTCTAAGTGGACCCCAAAGTCCTTGTCCCCGATAATAGTAGCAATTTTGAAAAGTTTCCAAGACTGTTACGTAAGAATTCTGCAAAGCAGCGAAACGCTTTACATGGGTGTACTTCTTAATCAAGTCCTTAAATCACTCTAGATTTTCCCACGTCTGAGCTAGAAAAGTGTCTTCGTCGCTATAGGCAAATTTTTTTACATCTTTGAACCCAGACAGAAAACTACTTTACTTCTTGACTTCTCTAGTACAAAGTGTCCTTTGGAGTATTCCTGAAGGCAGTGAGAAAAACTTTGTTGTAGAAAGATATCAACCCTGGACTTATACCGAGAGTAGGAAAGTCAACGTCTTCGTTGCTCAAAGCTTTTGCGTACTGAAACCTAATTGGTATAGCGAACATGCATGAATTTAATTCGTGCAATAAGTGCAATTTAAAAAACTTAATAGATTTTTATCTTGAAATAGATAGTCATTCTGTAAGACTTCATGAATTTAAAACCAAATCACAAAGTCAATATAAAATAATAAGATTTCATTACTTTTTTTTACATTTAAGCCTGTAAGAACTTGATAGAATACAACTGGTTGATATTCAATATTTTTTTGACAAACGCTTTTTCAACATTATAGATTACAAATTGAAAACTACATATGAAAAGTGATGAAAATAATTTTCATACTTTATTCAGTATTTAACATTTGTAAAGTCATACTTTTTAATTGTTTAGCATTAATCACCAATTCGTAAAAATTAAATTAAATTTAATCTTAAAATATTAAAAAAGTAAACTAGTTTAGCCCAACATAGTTGGTCACGTACCGAATCAAACTTACCGAGTTATGAAGCACGATGCAAATTATACGATTTAAAAGTTAAAGTTATAGTTCATAATAAAATTATTTAATCTGTATTAATGCTAATATAAATGAGTCGCTTCTAAACATTTTAGCCAGTTACGGTAAAACTTTACCTGAAAATATCGCTATTACTTCAAGTGTTTTATATAAAAATTATTATTTCGGTAAATATAAATCGTTATTTTTTACTTCATTTTCATTTGGATTTTTTTCCATAGTTTTACCAAAATAATACAGTTTTTGCTTTAGGTGCATCGGCTTCTAATATGAATATTCAATCTATTCGATGGTTTTGTATAAATATAATTGTATTGCTTGTAATTTCTACTTATGTTTCGGGAGATGGCTGGATACATTTTTTCCACGTAGCCTATAAAAGTTTTCCCGAAGAAGTTGATGTAGTTTTTGGAAAACAATCTGTTAATTTACTCGGCGAAGAACCTTCTAGAAGACTCACTTACGCTATGTGTAACAAAACAGGAGTATTGCACAATAGAATATGTTCAGTACAGCAGGTTGATTTGAAAACTGACATAGTTCGTGAATGCAATTCTACTTTAGATACCTTAAACTCCGATATGGATGTTTTACTGTTACGAGTTATGGCACTTGGTGAAGAAAAAGCTCTTTTAACACAAGTTGAGTTTAATAAGACAGAAAAACACGATGAATCTGCAAACAATTATGCTATAAGATTTCAGCTTTTTAATTGGAATGGTATGCCCTTACTACGTCAAATATTTGCAAATATTTTAGTAATTTTTTATATTGAATTTAAGATTGCAGCTCTTATACTTGGAGAACTTTTTTTATTGCCAACAAAAACATAAATGTTTATGAACATTTTAATGAAAATAATATTCTGATCTTCGAGAATGAAGTCTTCAATGTGTTTTTGCCGCTCTCCAAAGACAACACTACTAACATTAAAAATATGACTTATGATGTGAAAAATGATTCTATAAAAGAGGAAGAAGGGAATGATTCTGCTTTGCATTGGCTTGAAGGAAGTTCATGTACGAGAATTTTGCCTATTGAAAAGAATACACCAAACAAAGGCTTCTTGATTTTGCACGACTGTCCAGATTACAAGAAACGTAACTTAATATACAATTTTCTTACATTTCCATCCACATAATCATTTTACATAATTCAAATCAAATTCAAATTTTCTCATAGTTTCGATACTCCATCCCAACGGAACTGTAGCAACATTAAGAAACGAGGAAATAAAAGACGAGGAATCTGAGAGTGACAAATCTTTAGATGAAAATACTATTGACGCGACTGGAGGATTGATTGGAATATGTAATAAAGCTTATAACTGCTGGCAGTACGATCAGAGTGGCCATCTGCGTCACCAATTTAATTTATCTATTGACCCAAAAGACCAGCAAATAGTAGCCGTGGCAAATCTAATTCAAGGTGGATTCGCCGTTGTTTACAGATCTCGTCATCATGCTCCTTATAATTATACAGCTCAATTCCACGTTGGAGCGTTTGATACAAATGGGATCTGTCCTGATTGCAGTTCCCTTAAGAACGATCTCAGAGGATTCTTTTGCGACGACGAAGATTCTCCTGTAGCAAACATATGGGTGTCCAAGAAATCGGACAAGATATTTTATAATCTTAATTTGATGTCTAACCATCACTGGGATCAACGTCTAGTATTGGCTATGTCAAAAAGCTATTTATATTCTGGGGAAGCAATTCTAACACCTGCCGAAGAAATTAATTGAAAGAGTCAATTTTTGTTCATTTTGATGTAAATAAATTTCATGATTTAAAAAAACAAGTTAATGAGCTTTACTAAATTATAATAAATAACCGCAAAGTAAATTAATTATTTTTTACAATAATAATAATTTACTTGTATCAAATCGAATTAAGTTAAAAATTTTTAAATTTACCAGGAGGTATTGAGTGCAAAAACATCCTTGAATTAAGTACAAGATAAATGTTTCTTTTATGTGTTACTAGAACAAAACGCTTACAAGATTTATGCTTTTGATTTGAGGACTTCTTTAAGTAAAGAACCCTATATACAATTTTTGAAAAAAATAAATAAATAAATAAATAATGGGTCTATATTTGAAGGTATAAGTATAAATTAAAGTTTACTTGCATCAGTAAATCTAATAGAAAATCAAATAAGTCAATTACAATGATCAATATTTTTTATTTGTGCAATATTAGAACATAAAATGTTTATCTTCTTCATTAACCGCTGCATTTTTTAGTAAATCAAACGAAATTCCCATGGCCGTCTAACCAAAATTCATCGTGAAAATGAACAATGCTTGTTTCGGCTTGTCCTACATGTATTGATTTACATATTAAATCAATATAATAGATATATATTTTTGTTGCCACTGTTCCTTTAAACACTTGATAAGGTGAAATCTTTGCGACAAGAAAATCTTCACTCTTGCAAAAAAATCCATCGAGTTCCTCGGGTAGACTGCGTGTACCGTCCTTTTTTAATGTAGAAAAAAAATAAGCAGGTCGATTTGAAAGTTTGGTAGCCTTTGTAATAACGAAAAATCCGCCTTCCGGTAAATTTAATATAGCTATCAGTTTTTCCTGCGATTGGAACAACTTTTTTATTTTCAGTTGACTTTGTAAAACGCCATTTTGATCGTACTGCCAGCAATCAAGAGACTCCTCGTCACATAAACCGATCCAATCGTTGTCGGTAGACAAGTGGTTAAAATTTTTGTTGCTGAGCAGTTTTAACGACTTATCGGAAGTGTATAAAGATACTGGAAAGAGATGTAAGTCAGTATATATGAATACTTAAACAACGGAAAAAATTCTAAAAATGCTGACAAACCTCCGACGGGATTATCACAACGAGAAACTAAAAAGCCCTTCGCTGCTGAATGATATTCTAGAGGCGCAAGCAACTTACAAACTTTTGCTTCTGTCAACGTTTTCTTTTTTATTTGACCGTTATTTTTTACTATGCTGTTTGCTAGAAATCCGCCGGGATTCCATACACCAAATGTTTCATCTCCGTACGTTAGAATATTACTTCCGTTAAAGAAAGATTCTGCCGAATGTAATTTATTTCGAAAGAGATACTCTTTCCCAATAAAGTTGCAATCTCCAATGTAATCAAAGAGCAAATTATCATTAATGGTAAAAAACGTGAATGGTCTAAAAATGAAATAAATACAAACCTTTAAAATTAATTATATAAAATTTCAAGAAATAAATTGAAACACCATCGTCCGACACGTTGTCTTTAAACTCAATGAGAGCAAGCATTGCTTTCTTTAAGTGTAGTCCGTTTAAACCAAGTAGTACAACTTTCATAGGGTTACTCTGTTTAAAGCCTGATCTGATTTGAACTGTAAAGTTGCACTCATGTTCCTTATTAAGATTGTTAGAAGTTTTGTAAACCTGAATTCGGCATACTTTATTTGTGTAAGATTCGCCAGTTTGTTCACATGAAGCTAAAGTAAGTCTAAAATCTACAATGGAATCTTTGTCGAAAAAAACATCGGAACGCCCAAATTTCAATTGCAAAATCCTATCATCTTCGGCAAAATAATCGGCCAAAATACAACAAAAGAATGAGAGTAACAAAATTTTGCTTATCTGTGAGTTGAGATCCATTGTTGTTTCGAAATTAGTTCACTTAACTTCGAATTTCAATGCATAATTTCATTTAAACTGAAAGTGAAAAAGCTTACTTGCTTTTATGGGCAATTAAAAAAATGTCGATTAAACCATGTTTTATATTTAAAAAACGTGACAAATTGCACGAGCAGAATGTTAGCTTTTTTCCGTTTAATTTTTCAATTTTTGATGATCTAACAAAAACGTATTGACTCTAAGGGTTCTCTAGGAATTCTCAGATATAATATTTAGACTTTTTAGGATTAGAGTGTATTAGAAGGTTAAGGATGAGGCCAGCTGTGTACCTTAAATATTTTACAAGTTGAATTTAATCCATAAAAAAGGACAAACTAATAAACTTAAAACGATGGAAATGTTTAATGTAGATAATATGTAACAATATTCAAATGAACAATCCATCTTGTTGTACCAAAAAATTGTCATTAAAGAAAAGCACATCTGTTTCAGCACGCCACGCATAATAAGCTTTACATATCAAATGAACATCATATTGGTACAAATGTACCTCTTGCATATTTGGGTAAATTCGCGATGAAATTAATTTTGATACGAGGGTGTCGCTTGCACCGCACGTAAATCTGTCGAGCTCCTCAAGCGGAGATCGGGTGCCGTCAGCATTGACCATCGAAACGAAAAATGCGTCTCGACCTGAAAGCTTCGTCGCCTGGGAAACGAGGAAAAGTCCTCCTTTGGGTAAATTCGATATCGCTATTACTTTTTCCGATTTCAGAAACTGCGAGTTAATCGTTTGCATTCTAAATTGTTTCCGAAGGGCACCGCTGTGATTATATTGCCAACAATAAAGTGCGTCGTTACACAGTCCTATCAAGCCGTTGTCAACAGATCGGTGCTTTATAGTACCGTTACCTAAACTTATTAATAATTCACCGGGAGTAAGTAGATGTGCTGTAAGAAAACGTATATGGTTTAAACGTCAATGGTTATGCTTTGAATTTCATATAAACGTCAGTACAAACGCAAACAACAAACCTCCGGTTTGCTTATTGCAGTATGTCATTAAGAAGCCTTTAGTTGCACTATGGTTTTCAAGGGGTATTAGTAGTGTACATGTATTTGTTGACCATCTTGCTCCAAGACACTGATCTCCTTTACAGAATTGGCTATAACAAGTGCAATTGCGCAGACGGTTGTCGTAATTAAAAACACCGAAACTGTCATCTTGATAAGTGACAACATTATTTCCTTCAAAGAAATAGTCTATTAAGGGTAATTCTTGATCAAAGTTTAACGTAATTGACCGAGTCTTCTGGCAGTCTTTATAATTGCGTCATAGAACGGAAAAATCATAGTTTGTCTAATTATTCAGAAATTCATGATCTAGAAAAAAGTGGAAACGACGTCTAAACTTTCACTTACCATTAAAGTTAAGAGTTTCAATAACCAGTCTATGTCTCGAATGCTCCTTGCCCGTATGTTTATAATCTTTCAAACGATCGTGTAAAGCATAGAAAAAAATGGCCCTGTCTTTACCAAGAGGTGCGACTTTCATCGACTTTACGGTCGTTAGGTTATAATGGTAATTAATGGCAACTTGGCACTGACGGTTTCTTTCGTTTAATAGGTTTATTTCTTCAATACTGCAGATTTTGCCGATCTCGCTTCCTTTACATTTAGCTAGAGTTATTTTTGAGTCCTCTATAGAATCTTTATCAACGACTACTTTTCGGGCTATTATTTTTGATTGACGAATTCTATCGTCAATTGTGCAGTAATTTCCCAAAGCGAGACAGACGATCGTGCAGAGAAAAATTACGAAGAACTTAACATCCATAATTGATCGATTTGAATGAAATAATTCTCCTAAAAATGTTACAAATATTAGGCTTGTTTTAATTAAATATTCATACTGTATTCCCCGAGTGTAGGAATTCCTGAGATAAAATGTTTAAGTCGACTAGAAATTAATGCGTTTATATATTCGATTAATTAAAATAACACCAATAGATAGAATCAACATACATTCATCGTGATATTTGTCGTTTGATAGAAGAAATAAAATTTGCAAAATGTTTTCAATGTAATATATTTAACTTACCAAAGCAGTTAAGTGAATAAAGAGTTTCCAGATAAAAAGGCGTGGAAATTTAAATCGTAGCTAGTTTTTGAATCATTGTTATCAGAAAAAAAAAATGTGAACAGGAAAAGTTGCACAAAATAAAATAATTTTATTTCTTTTTCATTACGTAGTCATAAAGTGTACAATATTAAATTATAAATTATCGAGTTTCTGAAAAACGAGACTTTCAAATTTTTTATAATTCACCAACGACTTTTTGCTTTTCTAAATAAATTATTGATACTTGCATTTTTTTTAATATAAGTTAGAAAAAGTTTCCATTTCCGTCTAAGATAAAGTCGGCAGAAAAAGCAAGTAGCTCTGATTCAGGAAGATGCTCATGCGTTGTTTTACATATTAGATTAATATCATATTTGTACAGTTTAACTTCTTGTATGCCTGACAGTATTCGCGACGAATTCACTTTCGGAATAAGAAAATCGTCGCACCCAAAGCCGTCGAATTCTTCCTCGAAAGACCGAGAACCGTTTTTGTCCACTAAAGAAAAGAAAAAAGCTGGACGATACGAAAGTTTGGTAGCCTTTGAAATGACGAAAAATCCACCGATGTGTAAATTCGAAACGGCTACTATTTCTTCGGTTCTTCTGAATACAGATTTGACTGTTTTTATTCGAAACTGATTTACTAAATTTCCGGTTTGATCATATTGCCAGCAGTGATTAGTTTCATTGCACAATCCAATCAAATTATTGTCCACAGAAAAAACCTTTATCGATTCATCAGTTACAGGTTTCAGGTCTTTGTCGGGAGTCAGTATAAATACTGCAAGAAAATTATATTTATTCGACGCAATCGTTGAATATCGTTACAAAAAATTGAAGGATGATTAATAACGAACCTCCAGGAGAATCGTCAGCGCGAGTTACCAAGAAGCCTTTTGATCCAGAGTGACTTTCAAGTGGTGCAAGTACACTCAATGCGTTCTTCGACCACGGAATACCGTCGCTCAAATCACTAAAGTTCTTATTGAAGGTGTAATTAGTAAAAAATTCATCGAAGTGAAGTATACTAAAGGTATCGTCGTCGGACGTGAAAATATTACTTCTTTCCAAGAACGAATGTATGGTTGAAAATTGATCTTTGAATGGAAATGTCCGTTGCAAGATACTGCAATCTTAAATTTATTTTATATATATTATGATATTTTTTGATCTTTGATTTTGAGGCTGCTGATGATACGAACCAGTGAAATTGACAACAGGAATTGTTAACGTAGTATTCGAGATATCATTCCCGAATCCATCCGTCCACGAACTCCTTTTTATATATGCAAAAATAGCTTTTTCCCAGCCAAGTGGGATAACTTTCATTGAGAGAACTTCTGATGCATTGGTTGAAATCGTAACGTTGCAGGAACGCGTTTTGTGCTCTACAAAGTCAACTCTTTGAATCTGGCACAATTTTCTGTAGTACATTTCTGTTTCCGAGCAAAAGGCGAAAGTAATTTCTGAATCTCCAATGGAATCTTTGTCAATAGCTACTTCACGACTTTGCAATTTTATCTGCTCGAATCTGTCGTCATTTAAACACACATTTCCCATTGCAGAGTAAATTAGTGAAAATAGTATAAATATTAACCAAATAGACCTGATTCTCATTGTAGAAATGTTCAAGATATTGGCTATTAGTTCTTTTTTTGTACTACAAGGCATTTTAATAAGAAGCTTATATTAATAACTAATTATGCCAGTGTAGAAAGATTGTTTCTACTAACTAAATGAATTAGATGATCATTTGAAAATAAATATTCACCCGCACATTAAATTAAAGAACTTTTAATAACTCAGTAATCTGGATTCTACTTTTTATTGACAAATCGTGACAAAACTTGCTGCGAACAACGTAAGTATAAATTCACGAATTCGATAATGCACGAATTATTTTACGATTCCGCAAAAAGGTCTTTAAATACAACGATTCGCCAGCAAAACAGTTCGGCCTCCTGGATAATACGTACTTCCACTCCTCAATCGTCCCTCCGTCCCGCAGCGAAGTTCACACGGTACGAAATCGGCCCTTTTCGGCGAGCTCGTCCGCGCTGTTTTTTGCACTCGGAGGGAAAACAAGGTCACTCGCCCGTAAACTCCTCTGTCGAAGTGGGTGAGAGAGAAAGAGAGAGAATCAGCGGGTGAGAGAGAGAGAGAGAACGACTATAGGGCTTTCGTGACTTTTCGCGAGCGAGGCTTTTAACGCGATTTTTATCAATTTGCCGAGAGCTGCCCGAGCGCTTGATTCTCGTGCCTCCTCCTACCCTTCCTTCCTAATTCCTTTTCTCTCTCTCTCTCTCACTCTCCCGATGGTGGGAAGAGAAAAGCACAGTGACTCGGACGAGCAATTTTTACCAAATTAATTGACGTTTTTGCGCCAGATTCGATAGTTAGGAGGCACTTACTTTAAATCGCAGCTGGATTTTCTGGCTTTAAGTTGAGAGCAACAAATCAGTCAGCTTTTTAATTAGAAAGTTATTCAAAATTTGGATGGGTTTGTGTAAGTGGGCAATTGAAATTTTGCAACTAAGTCTTTCTCGACGAAGCACGTTACTTACATTATTATCGCATTTACCAGGCAATTATTAATGCAAAATTGAAAAAGAAGCGGCGAGCTCGAGAGCTCGAGAGCGTAGAGTCTTTCCCATAAGGGGCATCGATACGGAGAGAAATAAGAAAATGAGTTTTGAATTTCAATTAGAGTCGCCTCGGGCGCAATTTGTGCGCGCGCGAGAGAAAACGGGCGAAACAAACGAGCTGCGGCGCGCGGCCTCTCTCTCTCTCTCTCTCTCGGCAGGATGAAAGGGGCGCGCTGCAGAAATTGAAAGAAATCCGGGCCCCTCGTAATAATAATTAATCCACGAGGCGCATTAATATCGCGGAGCCAGAGATTTCTCGCGCTGCGAAAGAGAACGAGTTGAGCTCTCAATTACGGCGAAGAGTTATGAAGAGGAGGCGAGCGAAAGAGGAGGAGAGGGCGAAGGGCAGAGGGAGAGAGAGAGAGAGAGAGAGACTCGCCCGAGGGCCCTGCAGTTTTCTGTGTGCACACGAGGAGGGGGGGGATCGCCCGATTGTGTCTTCATTAGGGGCTATTAATTGTCAAAACCTGTCACATAATTCAATTGGGACCGGGGATTATCGCGAGCGCCGGGCCCGCGATGATGATGGCTCGTCGAGAGCTAAGGACCGCTGAGCCCGAGATCGTAAAGCGCAACCTGCGAGCGAGTCTAGGGGGGTTCAGTGATTGCGCTGGAATTCTTCATCGGCTCTTTGTAAACATCGTCCAATTTTATCGGTGTCGGTCTACTTGTTTCGGACACAGCCAAGGCCAAAGAGCGCGCTTTCCTTAAAAAAGGGCGCAAGCTCGGATCAGCCATTAACCTGCCTCCCTCGCGGGCGTTAAAAAAAAAAACGCATCGACAGCCGGAGGAGCTCAAGTTCAGCGGTCGCTCGGCGCACGAGGCACGTGTGTGTGTCTCATTGAGTAGAGCTGCTGCCGCTGGTTGGCCTAGCCGCTCACATGCGAGGAAGTCAATTTTCGTAGAGCGCGCGGCGTGCCAGAACGTCTCGTGCAGAGAGAGAGAGAGAGAGAGAGAGCGTGTGTGTGCTCTGTGCAATAATACGCCGGCTAGCGTGACCGACACGTGTTGAACGCACTCTGCACGAGATCACCGCGAGGAGAGAGAGAGAGAGAGCGCTCGCTGCATGCAAAGAGTCTGTCACTGACCCTATAGACACACTGCTACACTTACGTACAGGCCCCGGCTCTCCTGCAAGCGACGGATGTGTAAAGATCGCTCGATTATGCAAGCCGGCTCGCGTGAGTCCGCGGTATTCGGTCAAACTTTTTCCGATTAACGACGTGAAGGGAGGATCGAACTTACCTGATGGAAGCCTAGGTAACTCTCTATGCTGTGGGTCGCGAAGAATACTTCCCCGTCGCAGGTCAGGATCAGCAGGAAGCCGTTCAATGCCTGGAACGGGCGATTAATACATTTTTATTTTGAGAAATATCAGTTTTTAATGTATTTGCTATATAATACTACAAGTGTATTAATTAATTTAATTCATACAATAGCAACATAAAATTTTCAATCATCTCAATCAAGCTTTACATTCGGCCGTCATTTAAACAAACACACTTGCAGGCCATCAATAAAAAAATCCGTGCCGCCCGTATCTCCCACGGCGCCCCCCCCCCCCGAAAAAAAAATGGTGGCCGCATCTCCATGTTGGAGGCGAGCGCGTTTCGGGGTGTCGCCGCTCGATCCGGCGCGCGTATATATAATCTCGGTTAATCTCCCGGGCACGTCGGGGAAATCCGCTTTTCTGGGGCGCTCGGCTCGGGGCGTGAATGCGCGCGCGCGCGGATGCTGCCCCGGGATTGGCCGGCGGCGGCCCGGCCGAGTCGATATAATGCGAGCGAGGGGTGCGAGTAATGGGATTTGTCAATCCCCGCCTGGCCGCGCGCACAGCCACCCCCCCCCC
>UCOM01002685.1:0-23802 GCA_900474385.1 Ormyrus pomaceus | reverse complement strand
CCAATATTCAAAAAATTGACACAAAATAAATAAAACTTTAATATCTTTTGAACTAAAACGTTTCATAAGCAGAAAAATTATACAGCTCTGAACATGTAAAAGATCTACCTTTTCCCAAAATTTCAAGTAATTTAAAGTACATAAAAAGAATTTCAACTAAATTGAATTTTCTCTAACTAATATAAGTCACATAAAAGTAATTTTTTGTATTTTATTTAAACTATATTGCTGAAAGTAATGTACATAATCATAATAAAATAATGATTATAATACGTTATAAAGACAAAAACTAGTAGATGAATTTCAAAAATTCTTTTTAATTTTGAAAATTTAGTAAAAGACGAAAAAAATAAGTGGTCGATTATTGTAAATGACCGATTATTCACTAAGTTAAGTTATTCAAAAAATTAGAAAAAAATAAATAAAACCTTAATATCTTTTGAACTAATAAGTTTCATAAGCAGAAAAACTATACAGCCCTGAACATACAAAAGATCTACCTTTTTCCAAAATTTCAAGTCAATTAAAGCCTTTTAAATCCCTTAATCGTTAGACATAGAAAACTCATGTTTTTCAGTTTTCAGCTTTTTATTCAAAAAGCAATTGACAAAATGGCTTGAAATTTTTACAGATTATAGCTATATATATTCTTAATTACCAAAAATTTCTTCAGAGCAGTTAATAATTTAATTTAAGAATTATAAGCTTTTTAAAAAGAAACACGTTTTTATTAAAAACAAAGGAATCATAAGAGCTAGGGTAACTTTTTTTCCTGAAATTATAGGTATTTTTATGCTCTTTAAAATAGTCTTTGTTCGATTCAAATATCTCAATCCTATCATTAAAAGAAAGTAAAATTAAATTTTTCAAAAATCGAAAATTTGCGAAAAAACAAAAACAAATAAGCTAAACAAACAAAGATTTTATTGCCGCCATCACAAAAAAAGCAAAAAAAAATGAGCCGTGAACGATGAAAATCCGTTCAGTAGAAGCTGAGAACCAGGCTATACACACACACACACACACATACACACACACATGCATCCATACGGACATTTTTCAAAAATCATTTACTCTTGTTCTTGACACCTTAAAATACAATTATAACCGATTTTTCGAGCAACTCTAAAAATTACTATCACAATTCTTCCTCTGAAGGACGCAAAAGACCTTGAACTTTAAATGTAAAAATATTCAATTTTTCATCAAAAAAAAAGCAAACTTTGCCTCTTGCTCCTTTCGATGAAGCAAAATAGTCATTTTAAGATTTTTGTTTTGTTGTAACCTACAAGTTGTCTAAATTTATGGATTTTCAGTCTCCGGGCCTTAAAATTTTTTTATTTTATATCATTTGGGACCAGAGTTGCACATAGAAATTTGTGTTTGATTTAGTCTTCTTAAAATTCAATAAACTGAAAACATTGATTAATTTCAGTTACATTTTCCCAGTTTTTTTTCAGTTTATTGAATTGAATTGTTTAATTATATTTTACATAGTTAATTTAAAGAAAACAGTTTCAATGATATACTTAACCTCTTCTGAACGACACCATGAATGAACAAATAAAAAAAAATTTTTTTTTTCATGGATCTATTCTTTTGCCCTAAAAAGTTAAAATATACAGACATATATCCCTTAGTATATATATTTTATATATTCAAAAAATAACCCACTACCAACTCTAACTCCTTTCATTCCACGGGTTAACCGAGTTACTAAAGAAATAAACCACAATAAATATTTGTTATAGCACTTTTAATTTAATAACGGTCGCGATAGATTTTGCTTTCTTCCGACTGCAATTATAGTAGGCAAAAATTAATTTTTAATTAAATAACGTGATCGCTTCTCGTAGAATTTTATTCAAAGTAGTTAATGCCACCGGCGATTTCATAAAAAAAAAATTAGGGCATGTCACAATAGTAAATTCAATATTTGTCCACATATGTGGAATTCGGTCAGAAGAGGTCCAGCCATCTGGACGCGACCTGCAATAAATTATAAGAAGATGAAGCAGCTGAAAAGTATAGGAAGCTGTAGGAGTTCAACATACCTAGCGTGCAAGGCTGAAGGCAGGTAAAGCTGGAAAAGACCCGTTGACAGCTAAGAGAGAGCCTAGCAGTTGACATGTACAAGTCCTTATCCAGTTCCAACATCCATGGTCTGAAAAGGGACATAACAAATAAGCAAACAGTCAACATATTATTGAACTTACATTTGTGAAGCACAGCTCTGCTTCTGAAGAATCTCCTCAGCCTTGGCACCGCATAATCTCCAAGTTCAGAGTAGCCTTCATCACTTGTAAGCAAGTTCTCCTTTTTCACAGTGGCACATAATAACATCACAACACCGCATGAAGAATCCCTTGGCTCGACGATGCTCCAGGAAGGCGTAACGTCACACATCCACGGCGGCTGCGTCTAACAGCCGTAAACAAGCAGAAGTCGGCTGAGACGCTTCGACGCGAAGTTGGCGTCTTTTCAAATTCGCGACCCTATGAAGAAAATTCCTTCACAACCTCTTTAACATATGGGCATATACATAGAATCTTTAATTTTGTGTGACAAAAAAATAAAATTTCAAAATAGTGGCACACTTTTGAAAATTTTTTAGTTGCATTCTTCGGTTGTTGAAACTGATAGAAAAGCTCGAGTTACTCATTTTTTTTCGACGCTAAAAAAATTACAACGGAAAAATGCAAAAAATCGTGTTATGTTTATTAAAATAAGTTCATAATTTAACTTGTTCGGTTTAATGTGAACAGTTTCTTATGTATTATTTTCGGTAATATTTGAATTAATATAGGAGTGAGAATCCATCAAATATAGAATTATTCTACAGGGTGTCCAAAAAGTACCGGGACGGTTCAATAACTCGCCGGAAAAGTATTTTCTCTGAAAATACTAAATGAGGAAAATTTAGGATTTTGAAAAAGCTATCTGGCAGAATTGCCATTTTTTGGGACCCAATACAATTTTGGACCTTGTGAGTCCCAAGTTAAATTTTTTAAATGTAAACCCCTATTTTTTCCTCGAAATTCGTTTTCAGCAAATTTTACGTTCGATAGATAACGAGATTTGATAGGTATTTTTGATGGCATCCTAAGTCAGTTTTTGGGCCTTTTGGGCCCAATGTACGTTTTTTCCTGTAAATATGTGTTATTTTATTGATTGAAGTTCGAAAACCTGTTTTGGGCCTTACGGACCCAATATCTCTGTTCTCTTACATAAGTTTGTCATTTAGAGTGATAAGTGATTTGGGACCTATTGTTGCTTACTATAGCTACTTACCACTAAAAATATGAGATATTAGGCTGATAAGGCCCATATCAGGTTTTGGGTCTCAAATTTTGATATTTCGAATTATGAAGTGGGAATACACCCTAAACCACTTATTCCAGGAGAAAGAATCGATGTTAGTCCGATAAGGTTCAAAAAAAAGTTTTGGGGCCTTAATTTTTAGGTTTTTGAATAAAATATGAGAATATGCTGGAAAACCACTATCCATGTAAAATAACACATTTTTATAGGAAGAAAACATACATTGGAAAAAATAGGGGTTTCCAATTAAAAAATTTGACTTGGGACTCACAAGACCAAAAATTGTAGTATAAAAGGTCCCAAAATATGGCTTTTTCCAAATCATAAATGTTCTCCACTTAGTGTTTTCAGTGAAAAAGCTTTCCCGGCGAGTTATTTAACCGTCCTAGTACTTTTTGGACATCCTGTATAGTGATAACTACATCTATCTGTCAAATTTGTACATTGTAGGCTATATATTCGTAAAATATTGATAGAGTATAATTTTATAAATCATTATGGGTAATTCAAAATATTTAAAAAAATCTATTAAATTGTTCTTTCGAAGAAAGCTCCAAAATAAGTGATTATTAATCATTAAACTTCCCACTTCCTTCATGGTACGTAACGATCTCATTGGGACAATTTTGACCCCAACCACATATCAGCTTTTCTGAATAAACTAAAGTGTTTTTTGAGTTGAAAAATTCATAGATGTTCATTGACTATCTCTTCAAAGAAGAGTTCATATTATTTGCATAAAAAATAATTTTTAATTAGTTTAAAAAATTAAAAAAAAACTTTTTTTTTTATTTACAGTATAAGTCCGTATTTCGAACATGAAAAAGGCGGTAATTTCAAATGAAAAGAGGCTTTGCTGCGACCCCAGTGGGACGTTTAAGGGTTAATTTTGATGATTGAGTATTTTTGAAATATGTTTGAAGAACACTAATTTACGGTTTACATCATGTTTTGAAGGGTTCGAAATAAAATTGAACCTGTGCCATCGAAATACAGCTAATTTGAACCTGAATTACGTGATCACATATGGATGAATTTTGATATACATTTTTTTTTATTTTTGAAAGCACATAAATTTTGAACCATACTTTTTTTTTTATTTCTTGAAATATAATAGAATCATAGTTCTAGTTTTTTTTTTTAAATGATTAAAAAGTTTTAAACCCGAATAAAAAAAAATTTGAGATTAAAAAAATTGAGTCACGCAATTTCTTGATTTTTTTTAGGAGAAACTATGGGTGGCACATCTTCGATATTTGGAAACATTATAGTTACTAATAATAAGAAACTACTGTAACTTCTTCAAATAGGCATTTTGAATGCTCAAAAAGTTATAGTCAATTAAGAAAAATATTTTTCAAAGTCACAATCGAAAATGTCTATTAGTGCATTTTTTACGTTTTACACTCTTCTGCAGGCTTGCCCCGTATTAATGAGGTAGATATTTATCAACGAGTTTTGTATAGTTATAGATATTCTAAAGATAAGGGCATTCGAGAAAAGCTTTTGCATTATCATAGATAAAATTCCGTCACACAAAAATTAAATGTTTCATGGATATGTCCATATATGACCAATCACATTATCAAACCTTAAATAGTTGAAATATAAAATTAGCAAATCTAGTCTGTATTTCGTGCAAGACCACCCTTAAAAGAGTTTTCCCAACTCGGGTATGAAATGGCCCTCGTTTCACGCTAGAAAGTAGCGTAGAAAATCGACCATTCCAAACGTTTGTCAAAGTTGTTTGTCCGAGCGGGGAAAAATTACTTTTTTATCGAAAAATTACTTTTTTCCCCGCTGCAGCGGGGCTTACCGGACAAAAAAATCACTTTTTTTGGTTTTTAAAATTTTTCAAAAAAAATTTTTTTTTTTTTTGAATTTTTTTTCTGTTTTAAACTATTTTTTTACTATTTCTATGCACGATTTGAAATGCACGATCATCTACCCAACTTTCTAACACCAAATGTGGGACTTCCATGCCTTCGTTGACAAAAACACGGTGTGTAACACAGGGAGAAAAGCTGTTTCAGAGTCGGGTGATATATTTTCAGCACTCGTCTATGTCTCGGGCGCCTTCGGCGCCCTCGATCCCGGCTCGTGCTGAATATCTCACCTTCGCTTGAAATAGCTCATTTTCTCCCCTAGTTGCACAATGTACTATTTAATAAATAGTTTTTATGTACTTATTTATGTGACTTCCTTTAGAATAAATTAAATAATTTTATAATTTCCTATTTAATAAAGCAAAATAATTATAATATTTTCAGTTTTTTCTAAAACGGTTAACAGTATACGGAAATAACATTTTTTGCTCCTAAAGCAAATTATGTAAATCTTACACCCATGATACGAAAATTATTTTTGAATGCATTGCATAAAAAAATAGATTTAACTCAAGTATGAAATAGCCCTCATTTCATGCTAGAAAGTAGCATAGAAAATCGAGCATTGCAAGCGTTTGAGAAAATTTTTTGTTCAAACGAAGAAAAAAGTCGCTTTTCTCCGCTTCAAGCTATTTTTTATGATTTCTGTGCACGATTTCAAATGCACGGGTGAATGCTCGGGTGAAGTTTTCAGCACTCAGTCTCCAACTCATGCAGAACACCTCACCCTCGCTAAAAATAGCTTTTTATAGCTACTTTTTTCTCTTGTTGCTCAATGTACTATTTTATAACTGAGTCTGTAAAACTCAATTTTACACACTCTTTTCAATGCGTAAAGCACCCGTTGTTTTCACGCCTGCGTAAAGTATTTTGAATGCGTAAAGTAATAGTATATTTCGATAATAGTACGAGTATGTGTGAAAAGGTCACGCAAGGCTGAAACTACATTCTCGTACGTGTAATAGAACCATATTTTTTTAAACGAACGAAAAGGCTAATTTTGCGCAACTCGCTTTACTCGAGCGCAAACGTTCTCACAAGCCTAAACTCATATTCTCGCACTAGTATCGAAATGTACTAATATATTACTATATATATTACTCTACTAATAGTATCAAAAAGTTAATATTTAAACTGCGAATTTCTGAGGCAAAAGTGTTTGAATTATTTTACCTGGAAGATCCAACCATTTTTTTCAGCATTTCTAATGTTTTTTTCGTACACTTTACTAAAGCCTCTGATAATTTCATATTGAAATATGCAAACAATTCCATGCAATCATTGTGCAAGAGTTTAACATTAACTTTATACGTTTTTTCTAGGATTTCAAAACCTATTAGGAAATTATTTATATTATTATAATAATTAAAATAATTATATTTATTAAAACGAATAATTGGTATTTGGCAAATAATTACCGGGTTCAAATAATGAATCACTTAATTTAGATTGAGAAGTAACTGCTTTAGCAACTTTTGACGGATCTAACCATTGATATTTTATATGTTGAATACTTGGGTCTCTAATTAAATCAACGAATTTATTTATTATGCCCACTACAGCCTGCTCAGCAGTAGATGTCTTTACACTAAGATCGTATGCTATTTGTACAGTGAATTGTTTAATCTCCTTTGAAAATTTATGAGGAGGTTGAGGTTGAGGTTGAAAAACGAGCAATGTCGTGTTAGCAATCGAGTTAAAGATTTCATCAGTTCTTGCTTCTTTCATATCTACAACTTCTTTCAAAAAACTTTCAACCTCTGTGATAGTTTTCCGGATTTGGTCAAATGTAGCTTGTATCTTTAAAGAACTCCATGTTACTACCGATAAGCATGGCTGAAAAGTATTTTCTATCTCCAGCAAACAAGGCTTCATTAATTTAAGAAACAAAGGCGGAATTGCTCGTCTTAAATTATCATTGTCATTAACCAAAACTTTTAATGTTTGGACATTAACGAACAATTTTCTTCTGCAAAAATATAAGATTTTAATGAAATCTGGCACCTTTAGACCAAATTTCAACATGTATTCTGTTTCACGAAGAACTTCCAAAATGTATGGATCAAAATTTATGCAATATTTATTAGTACGTGGATTTCTAACAAGCATTGGCGAGGTCAGAGCTAATCTAACCTAGATAAAAATGAAAATTTTCTATTTAGTCATTAAATAAATACATTGAGGTAAGTCATGAAAAATCAGTGGAATTTTCAAAGTTATTATCATAAAGCTATGATACTTACTACCTCTGTTGTCTTATACCAAGCTTGATGATACAACATTTCATAATGCATAAAAACTGCTACTAGAGCATTGTACATTTTAATGATTCGTTGCATTTTCTTATGCTCGATAACTCGTTTACGCTCTTTGTAGATCAACATAGGTAGCTCAACTCGACTGACAAGCTGCCGAATCCACATTATTCTACCGGACATAACCGGGAAATTTCTTGCGACGGGAGGATTACCTCTGTCTTCATTATATTTATCTCGAACTTCCTGAATTTCTTCCCTAAACATTGCTGATAATTCCAAGTATTTTCTGTCTATCCAAAGCGACTTAATATTCAGTTTTTGAAACCTTAAATTCAAAAGAAACGTAATCATTATTTATTATAAAGATTGTACGATTTTAGAATAAAAGAAAACAACGTTTACCTTTGTAACGTAGTTAATGTTTGTTCAATATTTAACAGGCTAGATACTGAGTTATAAAAAAATGTTCTTAACTCTAATTCTGTCTGTAAAACGTTTTGTTTAAACTCCGCGTAATCAGGGTCAAAATCCATTTTTCTAAAGTCTAATGGATCATATTTTTGAGAAATAATTTTCTCATAAAATACATTGAATTTGTTGGCAAAAGCATCAATCCCCTCTATAGTTGAACTTTGTAAGATTGAATACAACGTTGTTGTTTCCAAAATATCAATCAACTGCAAATATAAAACATAGATATTTTTAATTATTTGAGATAAATTTTATTTTAATATTTTAAATATTAAAAATTTATCAGTTTTAATATACTTTAATGAGTCTTTCTTTGAAAGCATCGAATTTTCCGAAAACATGTACTTCTGACACTTCAATTATTTTTTCATTTGGATTCATTTCTTTAACTTTCTTTCTTAACTCAACATAGCATTCATGGTAGTACTCCGTAAGTTTAATACAATCCTATAATTCATTAAATTATACATCTAGTTATTTATAAAAATAAGTAAAATAAATTTTTTTTTTATTTATAGTACAATACCTTCATTTTTGCTACCATTGCAGATCTTGAAACATCCCATATGGACGTTTGATGTTGGTCCGTTAGATACAATTTGCAAGATAAAATCAATTGATTTGTGATCTAATGGTACACATTATTATTATATTTGCATCTTTATCGCAGAATAAAATGTGATTATTTCGATTACGAACCTTCACAAATACTGCAGTTACCATTCCTTTGGTATTAAAAAACCGAGAAGTCGTAAAAATCATTTGCATAGCATACATTAAAGGTCCTAAATATTCCCCCAGTTTTATTGGATCAAGTCTGTATAAAGGGTAAGTAAATTTTTCTAAAACGTACAAGTACTTTGCATTGTCTTGAGCCAATATTTCTACTGCTAATACGTGATCTTCCAAACGTTTCCATTTCTAAAAATTTTGATGAAAATAAATTAATTAAATACGCTTTTGCTTTTAAAAAAATTGTCTAACTTACTTTATACAGTTTGGATTTTGAAGTATTCAGATAATGTAAATGGGCTTGGATGGTAGGAGACCTTATTTGTTCACCTATTAAAGAAAATCTAGCTACAATTTTTCTCCAGTATGCCAATTCAGCCGAAGGACCAACTACTTCGGTTTCTCTTCGCAATTGCTGACTTTCTACCAATTCCTAAGTAAAAGGTTACATAAATGTTATAAGTGATCTTACGTGTTTTACGATTAAAATATACATATTGGTAAAATTTACTGTTTCCATCTGTTTCATCCATTCTTTAATTATATCTTCTACTTTAAGAAGAACTTCTAAATTTCCAATGTTCTGTTTAATTAACTCTTTATTTGATAAGTTTTTTTTGTAAAAAGCTTCATTGATTTCAAATGTAACTTTTTTATCTAAGTCGGCTTTTATGGCTAATTACAAATATTTTTTATTACTATGTAATTTATAAGTAATATAAAAATAGTATTTTCAACAATCTACTTATAACCATGCTCAGCGAATTAAGTATTTAAAATTTGAACTTACTGTTGATAAAACTGCAAAAATCTCGAAAATCATCTAAAAAATTTTGTTCGAGGATACGAGCTGCTGTCATTTTTACGCCTTATAAAATAAATCTTTTTTAAATTTAAATAAAAAACACTTTATTTTATATTAGACATTTTGGGTTAGATAAAGCCGACAGCTGTGAATTCAGCATATTAAAAAAAACGATTCGTTTCTATTTTCAATGTATTGAAATTTACTGTAAAACAGATATTAGAATTCAAATTTTAAATAAAGAAAAGTATGGAATGGTTTATATGCTATGTAAAATTTAAATGATTAGTTTTACAATAAAATGGAAACATAAATTAGTAATTGTTCATAGAAACATTATTCACACATTGTTAATAAAACCAAAAAATTTATTTATTCTTAAAAACGTTAATAATGTATTCATAGGGATTATTATATGATGGTGCACTGCAATTCAATATATTCAAATTCAATAAAATAGTAGATGACTTTATCGGCAGATGATATATGGTTTCACGAGGTAAAATTTATTATCATGCGCGCAGTTCTACAGTCGAGATTGAAGTAATCGTTCTAAACTACCGGGGGTACATAACATGGTTATTTAAATTTTGCAATTTAATAGATATAATTAATTCATCGGAAATTATATATGCAATTGCTTAATGATTTACCTTCAAGAATTCAAAAAATTGAAAAGTCGACAGTTGATATGTTTTTGATTGTTTCGTTATACTTAGCTGCAGAGGATAACACTAAGCACCTCGGTAAAACAGATAAAATAGATTATTAAAATAAATAATAATATATATTTCTCAAGTAATTTAGAAGGTTTACAGATTCTCAAATTTTAATAATTTAAAGGACCATATCACATTACTAAGAAATAAGAAGATAATTAACCTTTATATTTTTCATATATTATATCTACAATAGCATGTAAATGAATATATCAAGTTCTTAAATAATAGTTATATTTGAAATAATTAAGTTTATTTATTGATTAACTCTTATTTTAAGAGTTTTAACAATAGTCAATTATAAGTTGATAGTTCTTTAAATATTATAATTTAAATATTAGGAAACTAAATGTTAATTTATATATTTTTAAAATATAAGAACCAACTATATCACCATTCTAATTTTACCACTGTAAAAAATGTAGCTAGATAAATAAAACTGTAATTATTTACGCATTTAATCCCATATAAATGCATGTACTTTTACAAAAAATGACATAATTTATTATTAAGAGCAGAAAAAACTGAAATTTTTTTAATATAATAATGTTTAAATACTATCTTTTAAACGATAAATTTTTATCAAAAGCAATGTAAATAGATCATATAAAGCCAAATATTTTAAGTTTTAAAAGCTTTTCCTAAAAAGTGTACAAGTTAAGATTACATTTATAAAGATAATATTTAGAGAAGTTGTAAGACAACAAGTAAATATGTTTTATAATTTATAATATTTTCAAAACAATTATTAAATGCATTTTTTTCAAAAATCTATTTTCTATTTGGATAAATGTTCGGACAGTAAATATGTCGAGCTGTATATGATATTAAATTAATTCATTTGCAATTTTAATAAGAAATGTTTGTAAAATTTAAAATCATTTTATTTATTTTATTTCAAAATTAATATAAATAAATATTTATCACAGGGATTATGTAAATATGAAACCCTAATACATTCTGTAATACAAAAAAATGTAATTTCTTACGAGAAAAAAAAAGTACAACTAATAAAATAAATTAATAAAAGAAATATGTGTAAATTGGTTCACTTTTGCGGTACAGAAAAGAAATATTTAAAAATTGTTGTTTTTTTTAAACAGTTTTACTTTATAATTCTTTCTTTGTTAAAATCAAGAAAAATAAAATTTTTTTAATATACTTTATCGTCGTATAATATATATATTTTTTCAACTCAGTCTAATGTATTATATCAAATAAAAACTAGTTTCATAAAAAATCTGTTTAAATTTTGAAAATTTTTTAAAAGCTGTAGAAAAAATAATAGCATATTTTACTAAACAAAAAGGATTATAAAATCAAGAATATACACAGTTAGAAAACTTCAATATATATGAATCCAGATATAGTTTTATTTACTTTCGCATTTTTAAAGGTAACTACATAGAAACTGTAAAGTGTATCAATACGAGAATTTTCTGGCAGTGTAGTTATACTCCAAAACATATTGACCTAATAATACTAAAAGTTATATGAGATCATCGCTTCTTTATCAAGTAACAAAATTCTCGTCATGTAAATGAACAATTATGTAAGAACTTGGTCACTGAAAACATCATCCGACTATAACCATTAGTAATTGGTTAAAATATTTGTTCATTGCTTTTAGATCCATTAACTTTATTATTTCCTCCTATTTTCAGTCTTGAAACAAAAGACACAGTAAATCTACATAAAAAGAATTATGTAATAAACATGAAATCTTCTTCTTTTTGAAGCCATTAATAAAAGGGTAAAAATATGGAACTTTTACACATCCTTAAGCAAATTAAGAGCAGACGAGAAAAAAAGAAGAATATGATCATTGCAAAGTAAAAACGAACATGTGCTTCAACATTTTGTTGACTATATCTTAGCAAGAAAGGTATAATAAACTGTTTCGAATAATTCATAAAGAATTGTTTAACTAAAATATCTTAATGTTTAACAACTTTAAAGTAATAATCAGCCTCAAATTAAAGTACGAACTTTAATTTGAAACTGATTAAAGAAAAAAATTTTTCAACGCCTTATAAATTTAGAAACAGAGAGAAAATTCGACGCCCCTAATGCGAAGAAAAACGATGCTTCTAATCTCGAAAAAAATTAAAACTACATTTTCGATCAAATTGTGGTCGCTCGTAGCTGCAAAATATACATCCCTTTAATTCTTTGGAGGACAAAAATTTGGAGTTTGTGATCCCTCTAGGAAAATGCATAAAAAAGGTATTGATCATGAATAAAGGGTCGATCATGAGTTGATCCAGTATACTGGATGTACCGTCCTTTTGACTTAAAAAAAAATTAAAAACATAGTAAACATGCTATGAAGAAATAAATAATTATTTGACGAAGACGCCACTTGAAAAAATATAAAAAATTTTTGAACCATTAAATAAAGTAGGATGAAAAGGAGCGGATTTAAAAAAATGATTATATTTCAAATGAAAGTTCAGGAAGTTGGTGACTTCGACAGGTAGGAAGAACTGGTAGCACTGGTCAGCTAAAGCAGTCAGTAGCAGTGTGGATAGGCCAAAGAGCAAGCTGTTTGTCGGCAAGATGGCGCCTGTTCTAAATTCAAAACAAGACGCTACTTAGCATATACATATCCCAGGCTGCAACAGGCTATAGTAGCTGCAGCACGCTATGACATTCGCAATTCAAATGGTACATTTCTATTACCGTTTCGCCCTCGAGGGTAATCAATTGAATGACTTGACCGGCGAAGAGAGAAAGAACCAAAGACGAAGCGGGAATTAAAAAGAGAAAGAGAATACTAGCTCACGGACAAGCACAGCAGCTAATGTAATAGCCGCAACTCTTGTAAAAGATCCGCGAGCTACCCACCGACTCTTGCTGCCTCATGGGTACCTAAAAATTATTTTCATTGTTCGCTGCCAGAGTGCATGGCTTCGATTATCTCTTTTTTTTATTACCGTCATTTTACTTGTTAATTTGGCAAAACTGTAACAATATCGCTAAAGCAATCAAGAAATAGATTCAAATTTTTAAGTTTTAAAATTCTAATTAAATTAGGCGACAATTTTAAGAGCTTCTGTTAAAAAATAAAAGACATTTTCATTTATATTACTAAATTATTTTAATTATTCAATTCTCAATTATGATTTCTTAACAATTAGCCTAAAGTACGTAAATAAAAATAAATTACACAGCATGCAAAAATTAAAAAATGATCTGTGCGATACACTAATAACTATATCCGTATATATGCTTTGATCCGATAGACACGAACACGGCCTTAGTTTTAGCTCGTCACGTCAGGATTCTGGTGAGATATTTTGATTTTTAAGAATTTCAAAATTTGGTTATTTTCAGGGTCGAAAAACATGTTTTAGTGATGTGGTTCATTACGTTATACACTAACTACTGTCACTTTTAAATTGTCTTTTGAGTTTTATTAATGCGATTTTTTTTCTTTGAGATACACTCGTTTGAAGTATTAAAACACTAGTTTAAAAAATATGCGAATATCTGAATGTGAAGTGAGTTAACATTTTTTAAACTTAATATTAAATTATCTCTGATGAAAATAAACATATAGATGAAATTTAAAAGGTAGGTTAAAAGTCATGACAAGTGCTATATAATATGTCCTGGGCAAAATTACCAAAAAGTGAATTGACCTTGAAAATAAGGATATTTTATAATTTTTAATGATCAAGACATCTTAAAATCCTTACTTAATGGACCAAAACTAAAGTCATATTCATTTTCAGCAAATCTAACTACATACGGATATAGGGGTTTAGTCTATCGTACATACCATTTTTTATTTTTTTTGTGTCTGTGTTGTCAAAAAATTTTTTCTAACAAAAAGCTTTGTAAACTTCAAATAAGAAAGGATGTATGTAAGAAAGCAGCTTCAAAGAAACTCAGTGTCTAAATCGTACATGACTTATTTCAAAATTTTTTCAACAAACAAGTTCACCTACAAATCATACTAACAAACCTTACACATTATTTTTTGCTGCAAAAACATAGGACAAAAAATGAATAACGAATACGACAAGTTCGTATTCATGTAGTCCTAGTCTAATTTTACAATTCAGCCGTACGGTGTCACTCATTCCACAGATTCTGCCCATCGCCTGGCCAACATGGTCAATTCAATCTATCTAGACAAATGTTAATATATTGACCCAGGTCATCCAAGAACTACTGGTCGATAAAACTGTGCTTTAATTATTTTTGTTATGAATTCGGCTCCCAAAGTTGACAAAAGTATCAATTAAGAAGGATCACCTTCTTCGAATGACCAGAATAATGTATTTTTGTAATTTGTAAGAATAATGTAATTTTTGGATAATTGCTTCCTCCTAGAGGAAGTTTTGTGATAGTAATTTTTTGAGTTGTTGTAAAAATATGTTATAATTGTACTTTAAAGTTTCAGGAATAAGAATAAATGGTTTTTGAAAAATGTCTGTATGAATGTATGTGTGTGTGTGTGTGTCTACGCCTGGATCTCAGTTCTACTGAACGGATTTTCATCGTTGACGGCTAATTTTTTTTGTATTTTTTTTTTTTTGTAATAGCGGATCAAAAATTCGTTTTTTGTTTCGCTGATTCGTTTTCGTTTTATAGTGAATTTTCGATTTTCGACAAATTTTATTTTATTTTTTTTTAATGATAGGATTGAGATATTTGAATCGAACAAAGACCAATTTAAAGAGCATCAAAATACCTATAATTTCAGAGTAAAAAAATTATTCTAGCTCTTCTGGTTCTTTTGTGTTTATCAAAAACATGTTTTTTTTATAAAGCTTTTTATCCTTCCTTAAAAAATTGATGGGCTGGAAAGTGAAGTCAGTTTATTCTTGTTACTCTAAAATTAAATTATCAACTGCTTTGAGAAAATTTTCAATAATTTAGAATATAAATAGCTGTAATCTGTAAAAATTTCAAGCAATTTTGTCAAATAGTTTTTGAGTAAAAAACTGTAATCTGAAAAAAATGAATTTTCTATATCCAACAATTACGGAATTAAAAAGGCTTGTATTGAATTGAAATTTTGGGAAAAGTTAGGTATTTTATATATTTCGGTCTGTATAGTTTTTCAGCTTACGAAAATGATTACGTCCAAAGATATTAAGGTTTTACTTTTTTTTAAATAATCTTTTGAATGGCTATATCTTAGTGAATAATCGGTCTTTTTCGATGATCGATCGCTTATTTTTTCCTCTTTTACTAAATTTTTAAACTTAAAAAGAATTGTTAAAATTCATTTACTCGTTGTTTTAGAACGATTTTAAATTATACAGTTTATCGCGATTTTTAAAATATTTTAATTAGTTAATTTTACTAAACAAATTTTTTAAATACATTAATATATTTCACATTTGAACTATTACTATAAATATTAGGAATAATAAATTATTTAGGAGGAAGCTAGGCGTCAATGAATTGGCAGCGCTTTTTTTTATGAAAACAATCCTATCATAAAAACGTTCGAAACAGCGTTAAAGATGCAGAATTTAGTGTAGAAGATTTGCATCAGCCATGCATAGTTTGGCGACTACGAAATTGAATGGCAGTGTACACGCCAGTCTGCATATAATAAGAAATATCTCCCTGAGATGAACTAATCATTAACTTGGACTCTGCACAACTCAGCCAGTCCGCGAGCAAAGTTTGGCCAAGTGCTGGCCTAAATATCCTCGCCGGCTCACCGAGGACTCGTGTCAACGGCTCGTAGACCGTATAATAGTACTCACGCATGCCTATGCATAGTAAATTAATGTATACTCGCAGAACTTTAGCACAAGAAAGCGATGTTAAGAGGCTGTAGGAGACGGCGACGATGCGACGGCGACTGCAGATCAGCACGAGAGGAAGAGAGAAACCGCGCACCGCTCTATAGCTTCTCGAGACGAGGAAAAGACTATTCTTGCATTTTTCGCATACTTATGAGCTCGCTACTGCTCCTGCCGCCGCCGCCGTCGCTGCTGCCGCTGCCGTTGCTGCTGCTGCTGCTGCTGCTGCTGCTGCTGCTGCTGATGTCTAGGCTACGTCGCTCTTTGTCGATTGGCTTATTCTCTCTTCTTCCTTCCACGTTGTTGTATCGCTTTTTTACCTCTTTCTCCCTCACTTTACTCTTTCCTGTCGGATCGAATGGCGTTGACGCTCTTTCGAATCACATTTTGCATATAATGCTACAATGACTTTTCCTGAAAAGTTTTTATGCGTGCGGAAATGCTGATCAGCAATTATTTACACAAGTAAGTAACTATAAAAGGTCGAAAGATATTAGGATTTTAATTACAAGAAAATTTGAGCCCAAAGATAATATTGAAAAGTAAAACTGTATAAAAGTAAACTTGTTTAAAGGAACAACATAGATTGTTAAATAAAACTGTAAAGTACCGCTGAGTAATCGTTGCAATAATATTAAGGCTTTGTAGGTCTATCGACAGTCATTATGGCTAAATACATTCTTCAGAGCAATGCTAATTTGAAAAGTAATTCCGGGCTTTTCACTTTATTGGAAGTAAAGAGATTTTTCATTTTTAACTGCAAGAGCTCTTTTCTAGCAAACATACAGTGATTACGGTTAAAGGCAGTAGTTAAATACTGCAAGAATTTAAACGAACTCCTGTATGGACTCTTTTGCACATTAAAAGTTATGTGTCACAACAACTGTTCGAAGAGAGCCCGACTGGCTTTTCCCAAGCATAAAGGGCAGCCATATAACGCTTGCGCCGGCTCAAGCTTCTGGTGCAGCGAAACGATACGCACTTTAGCCTAAGAGAGAAGAAGAGGAGAGGATGAGGAAAAAAAGGAAGGAAAGCAGGGAAAAAATGAAAATACGTTGCACTCGGGTCGAAGAAGATGTGTAGCTATATTTATCTCGGAGCAATATAACTACGAAATGGACAAGCGTGCACTGGAGCCCCGGACTTGCTCGTAAAGGCACATGCGCATGAATACGAATAAATCGTGGTGCGTTTATGGATTACTTAATGGCGACCGCCTACAAATTAGACGAACTGTAAATCAGTGCATCAAGCAGACCTCCGCGATGCACTATTCTCCTTCCTTAAGTACGTAGCCGCGTATTGTTGTAGCATATATAAAATTTTATTCTTCAAAGGCTTCTTAGACCGCAAAAATTACTGATTTATATTCTTACGCGTTTATGTCTAGATTAAAAATACCATCCTACCTTCAATGTCCTTAATAAAAAAACTTTTTCTGTCTCACCGTTACAAACTAAAAATTATAAATTACCTTTAATCTAAATCCTTTTAATTGTTACCGGTTTTTTATATGTCTAATAAACATTTTTTAAGATTCTAAATTTGTTTTTTTCAAACTTTTCATTTTTCAAATTTATTAATAATATTATTAATAAAACGTGTACTTAAGAACTTTATTTAAGAATACTAATTGTTAAAACATTTTTTCTTCAATTCGAATTTTCGACTCACCTTACAGTTAATAAAAGTACTTTACATTTAATAAATTAATGTGCGATTATTTTTATATAAGCATTTGGGAGTTCATAAAAATCGAAAAACTTCTTAGTCTTTTCAAATATTTTATGGGGTCCTCTTTCTTTTTATCACAAATAATAAAAGCACTGTGATTTCCTGAAAATTTGGAAAATTAAAATTTAACACGGTTATCAAGTACTTCTTTTCACATTACGTTATAAATTTTAATAAATTGATGTGAAATTCAACAGCGACATTTTGAACTTTATCAAAAACGTTTCATCAACAAGTACAAGAGATTATAGGTCAAGCCTTTAGTTTAAGAAAAAAGTCACATAAAAGCATCTATAAAGAAGTAAGAAGATGCCTTATCCGACGGCGTACGATATGCATCTTTTCAAAAACGGTTCAGAACTGCAAGACATTTAGTAACAGTTTTAAAAATCTGGCATTTTGGATTCAATAAGATGAAAGCATTTCGAACAAGTTGAAAACGAAACGTTAGCGCATTGTTCAAAAAAAGCATTGATTAAACTGCAGAATTAATGATAATGATAATGGTGTGCAAAAGGCAAATACTTAATTAATAATCTCACTCATCAAAATAATCTTATTTAAAACTTTAGTTGATAAAAAGATACATCTTTCCGGAAGGCAAATGCATGGGAAGAAAAAAATACAAAGGCAATCGAGTAGTTCGATATATATAGATATAGAGATAATATTATTTGTAAGAATTAAATGGTATTTAAAAACTTTACGCTTTGCATTGTAGAAACGTAGCCAATCTTGAAATATTAAAAAATTGAATTAACTGATAACCGAAAGATTTTATAGTTATTTTTGTAAAAGCTAATAAGGGTGAAAAAAATAATTTGAGATTTACGTAAGTTCATTTATGCATTATAAATATGTTGGAGATTTTTGTCGAAAAAAATCTTGATTTTTTTACGAACAAAGGGAGTTGTATTTATTACTACACATTGCTATTAGCAAAAATGAATAAGTTTAAACGGATCGAATAACAGTATTATCAGAATAATTATATCGACTGCATGCAATGTCCCAGCGTTTGATAAATTCTTTACAAGACTTAGTTAAGTAAAGTAGAGAAGTGTGAGAAGTGAATTGATAAGATGCATTAAGGATCGAGTAAGGCAGGGACAGTGAGAAATTCAGATTTGAGCAATAAACGATAAGGCAAAATCTGCGTGGGGTGCAGCAGCCGAGCCTGCCGAGCAGCGGAGCTGAGAAAGAAGTCGCGCGCGAAGCAGCAAGCGAAAAAGGGAGGTAGGCTAAAACAAGGAAGAGCAAGAAGAGAGAAAGAGAGAGGAAGAGAGAATAAGCGCGCGCATCTCTTGTTGGCCGGTCGGCTCTCTTGTAATAGACCTATACCTGCCTTGAAATAAAATCGCTGATACTATCTCTGCTCAATGAACTCTCCCACGCCTAAGAGATGCTCACGTGCTCGTCCCTGCACTCGGGCTCGTGCGCGCTGCACCGGCCAGTGGGTGTCGTATGTATTTCGCGCGCCTGCCTTCCTCTTCCTTTTCTTCGCTTTTCTCCCCTCGACCCTCTCTTGCATATACGCACATTCGCGCGCAGAATGTATCGGGCGATATTTATCGAAAAAAAGGAGAGAAAAGAAGGAATATACGCGGACATTTTTGCGCGCGCACCTGAATATGACTATAAATGAATATGAGCGCGTCCCGAGGTGCGCTCGTGCTCTCTGCCACGGCTATGGGAGCGCGAGTGCACTCGATCTCGGCTCGGCTGCGTTTGTGTATATGCGAGATAGGGACGCGTGGGTGTGAGAATACACGTACGGGCCCGTGTTTGCGTGCGAGTGCTTGCGTTCGTTCCGCGAACGAGGAACCGGGCTCTCGCAGGGCTCGACCCCCTGACCCTGGCACGTATTTGCCACTCCCGCACACCGTTGCTTATACTTAAGTCGCGAAGATCTATTTAAGTGGAGCCTTAGAGTATATGCTCGGTACAAGTCTGCCCTCTCTTCTTATACTTGCCTTCCCTCCTCTTCTTATACTTCCTCCTCCTCCTCCTCCTCCTCCTCATCCTCCTCCTCCTCGTCTGCTGCCTCTTCTCGCTTGGACCTCGTCCAAAGCCTATTCTATAACATAGATATGGATGTATACACAGAGTTAAATTAATAGTTCCTCCGCTCTACCAGCTGTGCGCCCGAGAAGCGGGAGGGAAGCGAAAAAACTCCCCGGCCCGGTAATGCGATTACGAGAGAGACGAGGGGAGCCTCGATTCTCTTTATAGAAAATCACCATTGTGGACAAAAGCTGAATGATAGTGATTTGCCGATCTTGCGCGGAGAATTGGCTTCGACTTGCACAATGCACTTTTGTCCAGCGTTTACACTTAACAGGCGACGTGCTTGCAAAGAGGAAGAGCAATAAGCAAAGCCAGAAACGCAAAACTCCCTAAAAGACTGTCAGGCACCGCTGACTCGTTCATTTTAAACAACCTCCAATTTGCACTGCAGAATTCCTTATTATTCTGCGGCAAGGAAAGTTTGTTTATTTTAACTACTTTCCACGCAACACTCACAAATTTTACGATTTAACTTATTAAATTTTGAAATTTCTGTAAAGGTTCACTTCTTTTAGAGAATGAAATTTAAACCGATATTTTCTTTTAAATTGTTAAGTATAATTGTTTTTAAAGCTTGTAAAAATATCTATGTAAAGCAATCATATTTTGAGTAGCTGAAAAGAAAATTAAATACAGATTCACTCACCAGTTTCAGCTTTTTACTTGTAAAAAGTTAAATATGCACAAAACTGTGTATGGTGTAAAAAATGAAGAACTATTTTCTGACAATTTGTTAGATCTTTAAACTTCATGTCTTTTAAGCTGGTTTAGCTAGAGAAGCAAAAATATATTAAAGACAAGTTGGTGAAAAAATTCTTAATAATTGATGCAAAATGTATTAATATAATAAAGTAAAATCATTGAAAATGCCAAAGGAATAGGGGGAAAGGAATAAAGAATATTTTGTTGTGCAAAGATAAAATCGGAAAATTTCATCAATTTATTTAAAACTCTCTACTTAAAGGATGGGTTTGGGGTCGATGATCTCAAATTTGACACTAGATTTTCAAAATTTATGATAGCGGATCCAATGTGGCGGTCATAAAATTTTAAAATCTCGACAATTTTTCAGAAATTCTGTACTTGGGGGGTTTTCTAATTTCAGCGTAACCCAGGGAAAATGAGGTGGATGATATAGACTTTTGTTTCCTTCGAAATGTTTATTTTCCGTTACCTTAACTCTCCATGTTTTGAGTACTTGGTTAGAGTGAATCTCCTTGTTCCTCACTCAAATATGAATCTTTTTAGTGATTCTTTATGAGATACGGATTACAGAAGTATAATCTACATCCCTTACAGTAAAATTCTGATTCTTATTGGACAATTTTGGCCAAGTTTTAGTTGGTTTTGGTGAGTGATTTCATGCGATTCTCGTTTTACCTTAAATTTCTTGATGTAGCTTTTAACAACAATGATAAATTTTTTCGTCCCACTTTTAGTCTTCCCATCTCCAGAAGCATTGAATATTATAAAAGAATTCTCAATAGAAGTCTGAAGCAATTTAATGAAAACAATCCAAGGTGTTTTTTCAAGTGAATATTTATAGGGAATACATTGATTGAATTGTTCATAATGGGCATCTCCTATAAATTTGTTATAGCGATGAAAAATTTTGAACCGTGCTTATGATCGTGATTATGAATTATTGTATTTTTTGAGAATAATAAAAGATTCTTATATAGTAGCGGAAACTACCGAAATTGGTTTTGAATCTACTAAAGTAATTCATACCGCTATTTTATGCAACACAACACACTTATTGATAGTACCTATATTCCAAACCAAGCTTCGTAAAACAATTATCAAAATAAAGATGAAATTAAGACATCTTTCCTGAAGCTGTTATTTCTATAAGTATATATAGTTGCAATAATGTTATTGCTATATAATGTGATTTTATTGCTATAGTAAGAGCCAAATACACATTTAGCCAATTCATCTTTAACCTTAAAATTTTCTCCACAATATAAATCGAAATTCAATAAGGAGATATTTAATATAGTGTAGAGAGTCCAGAATTTAATACGAACTCGTATTGACCTTCCCCGGTTAAACTGTTCAAAGATGTTCTTGCATACGATTTAATCATCATTTGATCGATAGGCAGAGGAATTTTCCATCTGCCAAAGTTTTGAATGCTATATGCTTTTGCTATGCTGTATTCATTATCATTAGGTTCGTAGTCTTTAATTTTTCAATACTTCAACCTTAACTTGATTTTGTCAAACGTATTGATATATGAGATATTTAAATGCATTTGGTACCGAAATTATCATAAAACGGTGCAAACATTTTAGACTTGAATTAACCATTTAACATTTAATCCTCGAACTTTTCTATATAAGTATCGGTTTTTTATCAAAACGAAGATCACAAAGAACTTTGTGGCTCGCTAATTACAATTTTAGTATCAGATTTTTATTTCAATTTGGTGGACAAGTATTTAAAAAAATAATTTTTTTCCCATAAAAATCGGTTTATAGGAAGTTTTTAGGGCGATCATTCCGATTTTAATTATTCTACTTTAAATAAAATAAGAATTCTTTTGGAGAAAGTATTCTGCTAAAGCATTTTGCAACAGTTTTTTATTTACAAAAAAATTTATCTTAAGAAAAAAAATTTTATAATTTATAAAACAATAAAAATTTAAAATTAAAGAAATCTTCAACTCCTTTAATTATTGTCATTTGTTAGTTTGTTCGGCACCAATTTACACTCACTCAATAATAAAAATTAATGTAAAATAAATAAGTCACGGAAAAACAGATTAATCTGATCAGAATCTAGCAAAAGGTTCAAAAAAGGTTGGCGATAAAAAAAATGCAAATACCTTCCTAATTAATGAGGTGCAAAGGTCATTAGCTGAACTTTAGCACTCTTTTCATCAATAGGGCAGTGCAAACCTGGCCAAGACCGCTAAAGCCATGTATTGCACCTTGGCAAGAATCTTTCCTTTATCTTTTTCATTTTCTCATCGTCGTCGGCAAGCCGTACAAGAGTCATTGAGGGTATCGATGGAACGATAGAAGAGCATTTGGCGCTTTATCGGGGATATCTGGTCGCCGCACGAAAGACCAAAGGAGAGAGAGACAGAACCTTAGGTGCAGCGCGTGGATCGCGCACCTTTAATAAGCGCTATCGCCTTCTTTTTCATCTCGTTTAAAGACCAAGAGAGAGAGAGAGAGAGAGAGAGAGAGAGAGAGAGAGAGAGAGAGAGAGAGTATGCGAAGGCGGTGAGATGCAACTGAGCTATAAGAGCATACGCTACGAACAGAGACGGAATGCGAGGCTTCGTCGAGAGGGGGCAAAATGACCCAAGACGATCTTATCGACTCTCACGCGGTAGATAGTATGCTCCAAAGTACGCTCGAGAAAGAGCAAAAGAAACGAGAGGAAAGAAAAAGGTAAAGAAAGGCAGAAAGAGAGGCAGGGAGATGGGTATACCTCTTGATTAATATTTTTTTCACTTTCTTTCCTTCGAAATCACGCACTATTCAAAGATAAAGCCTACGAAGAAGTCGAAGAGGGGTAGAAATTGCGTTGGTATAAGCAAACAGACAAGACACGAGGAGAGCAAGCGAATTCGAAATGGATTGACGAAGAGTAGCTACCGGATAATTTCAATTCATCCTCCCTGAATATTCATTTCAATTGTATCTTTACATTGTACATCCATGAGGGTAAGGCAGAGTAACGCTGAACAACCAATTTTAATCAATATCGTCTATGTGCAACGAACCAAAACTATCAACTTTCCACACCTATTTATGCATCTTTTGCAAAAAGCAAGAAAAGTTCACTTTAGAATTATCAAATGTATTAAGGCTTGATTACTGTATCATTATTGTTTCACAGAAATAAAGTCATAAGCGTACACTGAGAAAAGTTTTAGGGTTAAATTTATTATAAAAAGTCGTAAAAATTACTATTTTCTTTTGTAAAGTAAGGACATACTCTAATTTTATCAATTTTTGCTAACTCAAATAGTAATTTTTTTGAATGAGTTTAAATTTAAAAAAATTTTAATTTTATTTTCGT
>UCOM01002684.1:0-23835 GCA_900474385.1 Ormyrus pomaceus | reverse complement strand
TTTATCGAGGCACTGATCCTGTTGTGCGTGTCGTTCAGTTGCTCACTGACCTTTGTCGAGTGTAGAAGTCTGGCGTGTCATATAATAAAGACTTAATTTTAAAATATAAACCGTCTCCTTTTCATTTTTTTTCTAGTTCATAAAATTATTGCATTTGATAATTATGGGGTAAATTAAAAGAAAATAAATTATTTAAATTCTAATTATTTTTGTTTAAATAATACTAAGTTTATTATAAACAAACACATCTTATAATTTTATACATTGAATATTATTAATAAATTTATACGTGCATTGCACGAAAACGAACTTATAAAAATATAAAAATAGAATTAAGAATCATCAACATTTGCTCTTTTAGCATTTCCATCTCTGTGCGGGCTGTGTCGTCGTTTGTTCCCTCGCCTCATGTTGCGTCCTTAAAAAAATAAAAAATTTTAAATACTAAATACACTAAAATGTTGATAATTTTCTACATGAAATCGTGAGTTTCAGTTATGTGAGAAATTTTTCAACTCAGCGAGATCCTAAAGATCCCTCAGTATTAGCATGGCAAATCATCATTTAAAAATCTTAATTAAATTTATGACTGACAAAATTAATTTTTATGATATAAATCAGATGAAAAAATATACGTAAAAAATAAAATTTAATATTGTACCTCTATCATATCGATTCGCCTTGGCACTAGCCATATTTTCTTGTATTTTGGTCAAGTACGTTTCTTCTTCTTCTCCTTCTAGTACTTTACAAGTTATATCACAATCCTGGACTTTAATCTAAAATTTAAATAATTATTACTGTTAAGCAAACTATCGATTTCATTGAAAAGTATCAATAAAGTAAAGTTCTACAAACCGTATTTGAATCCAATTTCTTTACAAAATTAACTGCAGAATTTTCTCCTTGAAGTCTAACCCACCCTGCAGCATCTCCTTTATTGAAGTCAATGTATGCTACTTCACCTTCTAATTCTATCAATTTTTGTTTTATTTGGTCTCTATTAATACTTTCATTTACACCAGAAATGTGAATAATGCAACCCTTTGGTAATTTAATAGTTTTTTCTTCTGCATTATTTTTTTTATTTTTAGATGATTTATCCTGAATATAAGAACTGTTTTTTAGAAAAATATTTATTAAGTTTAAAAAAAATAACTTAATTAAACTTACATCATTTTTAGCATTATTTTGTCCTTTATTCAACTTTTTCTGCCGCCTTTCATCCTTTTCCTTTTCCTTTGAGGTAGTGTAGTCAGCTCTGGAAAGATTGTTATTTGGAAATCAAAATTTAGATTTCAAAATTTAAATTTAAAGAAGTTTTATTAAAAGTTTAACTTACGACCATAGCTTAATTAGCTCTGTATCTTTGTACTTTACTGACTCCTGTGCCATATATGCTTTTGCATCGTCTAAAGTTTTAAATTGCAAAAATATTGATCCTTTGAAAAAATACTCTTTGCCTTTCTTGTATTTTCTCATCTATAAGTATTATAAATTTTAGTAAAATAAATATAGTTCATTGTTAATGAGAATATTAAAATCTTCAGTACTTACAATAATATTTTCAATAGAATCTGTGTAGGATTCAAAGTATTCTTTTAACATATCAATAGTTGAATCCGTAGGGAATCCTTTTAAATAAATTGTCCTGGCTTCTTGAGCTTTTCTATAATTATCATCGAATACAGGTAAAGGTTTTTCAGGCGAACGTCGTATTTTCTTTTTATCTTCAGAAATTTCGATAAGTTCACTATCTTCTAATGCTTTTAATATAACTTCAATATTTTTACTCAATGATGCTAAAATTTTAAAATTTAACATCACATTCATAGGAACCCATCCTTCATCAAGTTTTGTTTGTTCAATAAGGAACCTATCCCTTTGCATATTTACATCACCAAAGTAAAACTAAAAAAGATATAATTTTACCAAATGAAAATATTTTATTATTTAATAAATGAAGATTCGTAATAAAACTATACTAGTATTTACCTCAACTTGGTTCTTAATTTTTTTTAGCAATTCCGCAGAAGGTTCTTTGTCTGATTCTGTATTTTCGTTAGATTTTTCTGTATCTTTATTATCCTCGCTAGATTTTTCTGCACTTTCATTACTTTCGTTAGATTGTTCTGAATCTTCGTTACTTTTGCTAGATTTTTCTGTTGTTTCTTCAGTTGCGGCATTTTTTACCGGTTTGTCATCAGCCTTAACCTCTCCTTGTCCATTGTTTGTCTCCGCGACATTATTTTCTTCTGAAGCTTTGTCGTTATTTTCAGCCATGATTAAAAATAAAATATTTTACTTTATAAACCAACTAAAAACACGTGGCAACTACAACTAAACAGCCTAAACAACGATTTCTGATCTACGCACACGTGCGTAGCTTTTGTCGTTTTACGTTCCCACGCGGCCAGTGTCTGAGACCTCGATTGGTTTTTGCCGGCGTTCAGGATGGCTCATTGCCTCGGCTTTGCTGATGGTCCATATTCCGGAAGTGACGCCGTGATTGTTGCAGCACTACTGTGTTGGCATTCTTTTCCATCAAGCGTACGCTTAATGTAAAAGGTTCCTGGATTGGTTGATTTGGTAGGAACGCATCGAAATTCCCCTCCAGTGAGTGGTGAAACGAAATTCAAAAAGTAAGCAAAAATCTACTAACCGGATGTAGCAGTTACTTTGAACACAAAAAATCTATTATTAATATATAGACATTTTGATAAGTAGAATGATTATCATGAAAAATAATGTCAATCATTTTCAGAAATTTACATAAATTTTCAGTAAATTATTTACAGTTAATAAATTTTAATTTGAATCACGTAGTGGATTCACCGTGGGACGTCCTGCGGTCCCTGTTCCCTTTTCCATTTTCTATATACCGTATACTTCTATCCTTACAATTCTCGTTCTTTTCCGGTCTGCTCTTTTGGGTGACTGTGTCGATTTAGTTTTAGCTCTGACCAAATCTTTTTCCATCTTCCAAAATGAAAATCTATAAGGATATTTTCACAGGTGAGATTGATTATTGCATATTTTATTTGTTTATTAACTTTATATTTTTTTGCTTATATCAAAATATCTAAATTTATTCATCTTCGTTTTGCACAGTATTCTTGTCTATCTCTAGTACTTTCTGTCCTCCTCTCCCCTCTTTGAGCCCAGTAGTTTACTAAATATTCTACAATTTAAAACTATATACTTTCTACAACTTTAACTTCCTATTATTTTTTTAAAAACGACAGAATTGATATTTAATTAAATATTTGTACCATTTTTAGGAGATGAGATGTTCTCTGACACCTACAAAATTAAACTTGTTGATGATGTTATCTATGAAGTCTATGGCAGGGTAAGATATTTATTTACACTTAATGTTTATATTTATAAACTCATTATAAATATAAATAATTTTTTAGCTGGTCACTCGCAAATCTGGTGACATTGAAATTGCTGGTTTCAACCCATCAGCTGAGGAAGCTGATGAAGGAACTGATGAAAATGTCGAGTCAGGTGTTGATGTAGTTTTGAACCACAGATTGCAGGAGACGTTTGCTTTTCATGACAAAAAATCGTACACTAGTTACCTTAAGGATTTCATGAAAAAGTGAGTCATCATTTTTGGATATTTATTTAGAACTGTAAATTTTAGCATGATACTAAATTTAGATTTTTTTAGACTTGTAGCCAAATTGGAAGAGAAATCTCCTGACCAAGTTGACGTTTTTAAAACGAATATGAACAAAGTTATGAAAGACATTTTGGGACGGTTTAAAGAACTTCAATTTTTCACTGGAGAATCAATGGATATTGATGGCCTCGTTGGAATGATGGAATATCGTGATATCGATGGACAATCTGTGCCAGTGCTTATGTTCTTTAAACATGGACTAGAAGAAGAGAAATTTTAAAATTTTCTTGATTGTTCAACGATATTTTAAATATTTTGTAAGTAAACTATTTGATATGTTAATTATACTTCCAAAAATTAAATAGAATATCTGCAAAAAAATTCTTTTAATTTATACAATTCTTAAAAAATATTAGAGGTTAGTTAATTTGACATGTGCTGAACCTTACAGAAAACTATAAAAACAATTTTTAAGTTATTTTTTCATTATAAACATACCAAATAAATAGTAAGAAATTAGTATTAAATACTAATTAATTATTTTTTTTTCAAAATTTAATTTGTATACTAAGGAAATTGTATAGAATATTGCAAAGTGGGCTAACAAACTAACCTTAATCTTCTTAGTGGCGTGCAAGTAGCATTTTCTGAACTTTTATTTCAAAATTATTTAATTTTTTTATAATTAGAAACAAATAAATTATTAATACTAATTAGCCTCTTTATTTTATTTTGAATTCTTTAGATAATTGGAATCAAGACTGCTAACTGGCTGCAAGGAATGATGAAATTTTTCGTTCAAAATATTAAGTGATTGTTACTTCCAGGACAATGCAATAACTTATTTTTTAAATATTATAAATGTTATTTGAAGATCAACGAAGGCTATTGTAAATAATTCTATGCATATGTATAATGGATCATCTACATTACACAATTGTCAAAATTTGTCTAAAATGTTTTAATAGTAGAAGATGGGATGAGAATAAACGATTATGTCAGAGCTGCTAAAATACAAATAGTTACTGTAATTTATAATGGATTATTTCTGAATTCATTTGAAGAAGTCCGTGAATAAAAAAAATACTTTTTTGTAATCATTTAAAGAGTTCAATTATTGATTTAATACCTATTTATTATTAATGTAACATTAACGTCAACTTGAACAATCAAGTGCATTTACAAAATATAAGAGATTTTTTACCACTATAATTCCTTAAAATATATTCTAAATTGAAAATTTACTTTTTCAATGTTTTTTACAAAATTAATTTTGTTATTATTTTGCACCTTTAATATATTTATATATCTTATTAACATTTATTTAACTTCAAACAATTTTTTTATTGTACAATGTTCTTATTCATTTAATAAGTAACATCAAAATAGCGTATTATGACTTTATACTTGTTAATAATCTTATATTTTTTATGATGGGTATTGAAATGCCCAAAAAATAAGTCATTTAAATGAAATAAAATGCGAAATTTTTTGTTTAGTTTTTAATAAAGCATATAGTCTTTAATTATTAATCACTAACTTATAAGTAATTTAAATATTTTTACAAAACTGTTTTCGCTATAAGAAGAATGGCTACTCATTCATAATATTTTTTAAAAGAATTAGTTTAACAAATATTTCATTTAATTGAATCAAGATTTAAAAAATCTTTTTTAATTACTTTATGGTATTTGCCGAGGAAAATTTTACGCTATTAGTTACGAAGACATGAAAATAATCATAAAAGAATTAATTTTTTTATTATATTTATAATTTTTAAATTATTAAAGCTTGAATATTTAATAACAGAAGATCGTGAATGACATAAATACTTATTTGGTATTATCTGGAATTAAAAAACTTAATGTCAATTACTTACCAAAATTTAAAAATGAAATAGTCAATAAAAAATTAGAACCATACAATGGTAATAATAAATAATAGTATTTCGTATTAAACCAATTGATAGATTTGAAGATTTTACCACACCCATGATTAACACACTGCTCTTAAAGCTACTATTAATAATAATAATTTAAGCTTTTTAAATCTATTTGAAAAGAATAAAAAACTGCTATCTTAGTTATGACAGCTTTACATACATTTTTCTATTACGAAAATTCATTTGACAAGTACAATTTACATAGTAAATTAAAATATTAATAATATTAATATTAATATTAAATTTTTAAAGGAATAATTTGTTGCATCAAAATATACTGTTTGATACAAATAAAGAATTGTAAAACAAAAGATTATGCGCTCATTTATTTTAATAAAAAATAATAAAAATATATTACTGTTAGTGTTCCTCACACTACTTTCCTTACACATGAATTAGACATTCATTTGCCAACTGTGTATTGTAACGAAGTAAAACATTTGAAATTTTTCAGTGACATCTATGTCAATAAATAGAAGATTCTCTGATTGTTTAACATTACAGAATCAAATGTTGCTTCAATATTGCATTTAGTTCTGTATAACGATTGAAAGCCCGAAATCGTTTAAAAGTTAAAATTTTAAAGTTAGTACATTAAACTCTAGGATATAATATTGCAAGCTATTCTCCAATCTAATATTTTTTTTGAAAATAGAGACGTCTCTGAAGGCAATTTGATTCAGAGGTATATGCGGAGAAATATCGAGGAATATTGAGGAATACCGAGGTATTGTTGTGCAGAAATTTGAAAAGCAAACTAGGAATCGGAAGGTGCTTCGAGAATATCAAAGAGTTGATTGAGTGGCACCTCGCTCAGTAAGTGGAAGAAGAAGCGATGCTCGCTACATTTTAGCCCGATGGAACGTAGTGCAGGCAACCTTAGGAGTAGCTTAGTGAAACGTCCCGGTTCATCCGGGCGATGTAGTCGAGTATATTCGTCAAGAACAGAATAGACCTTTTCTCTCAGTAAGTCAACTTCGTGTGCTGTCTTTAAGTCTCGTACCTCCGGATTGAACAGAATGATGGCGCGTAAACAACCGAGCTCAGCTTTATCCATCCTCATGCTTTTCATCTTGTGCACGAGCTCGGAAAGTACGCGCTCAAAAACAGGACCTGCGCCGGCTTGTTGGGCCGTCTCCTTGTGGATCGTGATGCCCGACATCAAGACAATGCCGTTCTCGATGTCGATCGAGCGGTATGAAAAGGCTGCAATCACCAACTCGTTCCAGGCGGCGCGTAGCAGGAGAGCTTGATCCTCGATGGGAAGCGTTGTAAATTGTGGTATTCGTTTGGCCCACTCGACCATGTTGCGCATATGCGCCTTGGGCTCGAACTGCTCGTAGGAGGGTTGGTTTTCTTCCAAGTACTCGAAGCGCTTCTCTGCCTCGAGGATGAGCTCGATGGGCATGTCCGCGTACGAGCTGCTCGTGCAGCTCTCGGCCTCGGCACCGCTGGGAGCGGAACCGGCACCGCCTCCACCGCTCGCTTCTCGTTCGCGCTCCTTGGTTCGTTGTCGTTCTTCCTGCACAGCTTCTCGCTTCATGCCCATTGTCAGGCACTTTTGATAGCGGCAATATTGACAGCGATTACGTTGACGCTTGTCGATTAGACAACGCTTCTCTTCCCTGCAGGCGTACGTTAGATCTTTGCGGACGGTCCGCTTAAAGAAACCTTTACAGCCTTCACAGCTAAAACAAGAAATGCCGTTTTTTAGATTTAACATTTTAGTGCCTTTTTTTTTTTAATTTTGTTTGTATATCGAATTTTTCAATCAAAGTTTTACTTATATATTATTACAATAAGTTAAAAACTTACCTATATACACCATAATGTTTGCCGCTAGCTCGATCGCCACAGATCGAGCAAAGATGTTTACTTCCAGAAAGAGGGTGATTTGGAGGGTATGGAGAACCAGCTCCAGTTTTGCTCTGACCACCAGGAGATGTGCTGCTCATGCTCATCCCGCAATTTATATTCAATGACCTAGTCATGTAAAAATTTCATAATAATTTCGTTTGAAAGAAAATTATTATGTGAAATGATTTAAAATCAGTTTTAATGAATTTATGGTCAAATGATTTTTTTCAGTTTTTTTTTTCTATTAGAAAGAATGATTTATAAAAAGAAATTGTAGTAATATTTACCCTGGACTGTTTGGACCAGAAGGACTAAAATTGCCAGGATTTATCAAGTTTGCAGTATCAGGTTTCATGTCAAGTGGACTTTGTGGACCTAGTGAAGACATGGATAAATTACTGCTTTCAAGATTTAAACCTACAAATCCAAAAACATAAAAATTTAAGGACAAACCGGAGTCTGTTAAAAGCATTTAAAGAAGCATTGTAATACATGCACAATGATGGACGTTATAGATCATTGAGATGTCAACTTTAGACTCCAATCTCTCCAAAGTATTCATGTAAAATTGTAATCTAACTAAATATATTATTGACAACATTAACACAATATTAATACTTCTGAAAATATTTACATTAAAAAAATTCTATTTTGAGAAAGGAGTTTAATAAAAATTTTTACAAAACTAAATTATTTTTTATTTTTTGTCAAGCTATATATAACATAGTATATTGCATGCTATTTAACCTTATATACATTTCTTGTAGGAAATATAACTTTAAAAAAAAATCTGCATAAAATGTTTGTGGAATAACTATAGAAGCTTTATAGGTCACTGATATAGAAAGTAATGCTAAATCATAAAATAGTAAATTTTTTAAAATTATTTAAAATTATTTAAAATTTTTCTTAAATAAATAAATTACTTAATCAGAAAAACTTTTTTTCTTTAAGGCTTAAAAGTTTTAGGGGAGACCAGGATTAAAGGTACCGAACACTTTTATACATATATGAAAACAAAGGTTTGTAGAATATTTTCTTGTGAAGTGTTTATCATCTAGTATCTTTTTTAAAACTTTTTAATTATATGATTTAATATCATAAAGTTTATACAGTAGTAACACAAATAAATATAATATTCATTTATTACATAATAATTTTTTCTACTGATTAAAATTAAATTAAAGGAAATTTCAAAAATAGTTCTTGTAATTATTTATTTAAATTACACTTGACAATAATAAGAAATTATAGAGATAAAAACAATACTAATTTTTCAAATATAAAAATTGTTAATTTTTATAAAATATCTACTTTCATGTCTAATACGTATATTTAAAAATATATTTTTTATTTATTAAAGAACATCTATCCAGAAAAGAAAAGCATATATTTCATTGACCAAAGCAATTTTATTTAATTTATATTAAACTAACCTCTATCTGAAGAATCCATTATTGCACCTTGACACTTATGGTAGTGGTTTCAGGATAAATACTTCTTAAAATGATAATTTCAAAATTAATTCGAAAGTACACTCTACAGTAATTCTGATCTTTCTTCTGTTTTTGTTTCTTAATTACTTTTTTCACGAATTTGTATGGAGTTTAATAATTGAAAATATAATTGTGAGGGAAAAAGCAAAAGTGAAATCTATTTAAATTTGCTTAAAAAGTTAAAGAGCTTAAAGTTTTAATGGATTCCAAACATTAAATGAAAATAAATATTATAAATAAACATGGCCGCGACCCCACAAGACAACACTTGATATTGCTGCACCTTGTCTTTAAAGAGCCAATCACTAGCATTTGGTATGATTTTTATTTAACTCGTTGACATGTCGGAGTGAATGAATCTTCAACAATACTGAATTTGTTTCTAAGAGCATTCTCGTGGCCTTGATAGTAACACCAATGTTAAGAACAATTTTATGTCAAGAATTGATTCTGCACTCTGTTGTTGATTGATAGAATAAGGGTTATATCTATAATCTGTAACAAAGAGCAATATAGACGATGGCCGCAACCTTCAGAATCTGCGTCTGTATACTTACGAATACTTGCAACTATATTTCTCTTTTCACTGTTTCAGTTTTTTTATAAACCATTCTTGATTCTTGACTCGATGTGTCCATGATGTGGGTCTGTTGGTCTCTTCTGATGATAGAGGTCAGTTAAGGTTGGTATTTACTAGCGGCAAAATTAAAAGTGGTAAATGTATTTTAACATTTTATGTCTTTTCGATAAAGGTACATTTTTTTTTAATTTAGAAAATAATAATGGCTACAAAATAAAAAGTATCAAAATGAGTAACTAATAGTTTTTAGTTTTTTAGTATTAAAATAAAATTAAATTCTGTTAAAAACTCCAAGCATTCAAGCGCCCCAAGGTGGATTCAAACGCTGTTTTTTTATCTTTTTAAACTCTTTTATTAAAAAGGAAAATATATGTTTAGATATTTTATGAATAATTTAATAAAATTTGTTATCTTAAAATTACTACTTAAAATTACTCAACCCTAATAAAAAATTAGGCTTAAAAAATGCGGTTTGTCCTTTAAATACTTAATGATTCTTCAACTTTGTCTTTAATACCAATATGACGTCCCAATTTATTAAAATGAATAAAATGTTAAAAATCTAAGGCAAATATATTTTGTTGAAATATTTGAGATCTACTGTTAAGCTTAGATTTAAGTTGCTAAGCGGGAATTGCAATCTTATTTTTATTAAACAGACGTACTCTAATTTTTAGCGATAATAGCGCTCGCCGTAGGATTAAGTCAATATGTAATGTTAATTTTAACTTAATTTTTGTTAATAACAACAGCAGAAAAGATCTAACGCTACAAGTCAACGACACCTACACCTACACGAGCAGCAATTCGAGTCCTGCCCGAAGATTAATACCGGAAGGCTGCCCGTTTTTGACTGGTGTTATCAGTCAAAGTAATAACCGCGAGAATTTACCGCGAGCTCCCGTATCAGTTATTACTGATAGATTATTCGATTAATTATCAAGAATTGAAGACAGCATGGCCAAGGAGGAATTTCGATAAAAATAAGACGTAAAACGCAAAAGTCATTGACTTTTGGTTGCGGGAAGACCGTGTTGATTCTTTCTCGTATACATTGCAATTCCCTCTTAGCAACTTAAATCTAGGCTTAACAGTAGATCTCAATAAATATTTCAACAAAATATGTTCGCCTTAAATAATTATCGTACATATGATTAAATTTTTATCGATTTTAATAAATGTGTTTTATTTCAATTAAAAAACTCGGGACGTCACACCAACTTCGGAATAACTATTGATTAATATTGTTTTTTTTTCTTTGGAACAGATCCTTGAACTTGACTGTCGTATAGTAATCAGGTCTGATCGCGATTGTATCATTTTTATTTCACGTGCCACACTGACAATTCGTATGAAAATTTTTTTATAATTCCCCGTATATAAGTTAAGTATGTTTTCTTATATATATTTTGAGAATATATATTAAAGAATGAATTTGAGTTCAACAAGTTAAAATATGTAAGAAAACATAACTTATACATGGAGACCTTGACAAAAAAATGGTTGCCTAATATAGATTACAATTATGGTACCTGGAGTATTTATCTTTTAAGTAAATATTTTAGGTACAAATCCGAATTTTTGTTGGGCTTAAGAGTTTGACTCTTAGTGCCAGTCAGTGGCGGATCCTTACGGTAAAAATATGTATTAAATGTTATAATTCAGCAGGTGGCAATCTGTCAATGATTTAAGTATTCAAATATATAATTTTAAAAAATGTACATATCACTATTAAAATCTTGATAGTTTTTTGTTTTAAAGAGGAGAGTAATTTTATGTATAATTTCATTAATGATAAATTATTTCATTAGTGAACACGAAAATGAATAAATATACCAAAAAAAATTGTAAAAATAAGCAACCTCTTAGAAGAAAATCTGTTAAATTCAAGTATATTTTATTAATTACTCATTAATAATATTTGTTACTTTATAAACTTATTTACTTATGTTATATATTAATCTTTCATTTTAGGTAGTAGCTTTCAAAATCAATACTTTCAAACGAAAAGGTTTGCACTTAAAGTTTAAATCTTTTTAAATGAAAAATATTCAAAATATAAATCATTTTCAATTGTTTGGTATGTATTTCCAAATAAAAAAATTTCATAAATTTTTTAGTGCAGTGCTCTAACTTTAATTTTTTATTAATTATGCTTTTTCTATTAAAATATAAAAGCACGCAATTCAACTTTTAAGACTCTATTGAATGGTTTTTAACTTTCATTCAATTATAAACTCTTTACCGAAAATCTTCATGAATTAATTGGATCAAAAGAAAAGAAAAATAATGAAAACTGTTACGCAACCGATTTTTTAAACAAAACGTCTGACCAAAACCTTTCGAATCCCTGATTTACCCCCGACGGTAAAGCCGCCCGACTGCAATCTCGGGCACGAACTCGAAAAGCACACCCCGATCGAGAGGCCAAGCACGGCCACTGGCGAAACGGCTATTCAACCCTCGCACACGAACGTCGGCGCACGTGTGCACGGGCAAGGAAGACCTACATATCTCTCCGCTCCTCGCTCTGGCCTCCTCCGTTACATACACACAAATACTGCAGAGCGCGCAGCTAGAGAGCATATCGTGCGAGGCGCGCGCGCGGAGCGACGCCGTGCGTCGCGCACTACGAGTTGTATTATTGATCAATAAGAGAGAGAGAGCGAGAGAGTGGCTCTGGCTGTACTACTGGCATGGACGACTCGTGTGCCCCCGTGCAAGGCAGCTGTCATTCCCCGTGGCGATTTCACGCGCTCGCGTAAACGTTTGCGCCGGGCACCAAACTGTGTATTAGCCCCGCGCGCAAAAAAGACAACGCGTCCGACCGATTGATTCAGCGCTAATCCAGCCCAGCAGTCGAGGCAGCGTTAAAAGTCGAGATTCAACGGCGGTACCTTTAAAGAGAGACCGACTTGCGGGGTGAAAAGAGTGTGAAAGAGAGAGAGAGAGAGAAAGAGCGACGAGTAGAGGGGGTGACGTCGGCAGCCAGCGCGAATTCTATACATCGTGCGAGGGTGCGCGTTTCGACCCGATCATGCGACGGTGGCCACTTTAGGAGGACAACAATAAAAAGACAATAAAAGGAATCCGAGCATCGAGCAGCGGGGCAGCGCTCGAGAGAGAGAGAGAGAGAGAGAGCCCGAGGGGCGCGCAGTAATTTTCGCCAAGTTCTCGTCGATAACCGGTCAAGTGGAGTTCCTCATGCAGACGCTACGCAAGAAAAATAGCCCATGCAAGTGTGAGTATTGCGACATGCACCAACCGACTATACTATCTTTCGCCCCCTTTTTTTTTCGTTCGTCTTACTTCGGGGTTCGACGCTCCGCCGACGTCGCGCTCCACTTTCTACCCCCTATCGTCGTCGCCGGCGGCCGCGATATATGCCGATTTTTCCTGCGGCATTGATTTTCGTTTCGCTCGAGAGCACGAGATTGTCCGAGTTTCGAGCAGCTCGTACGGTTTCGCCGTCAGTATATTGTTTATAGTTCGGGACTGCCGAAAAGAGGAAGGGGTGGTACTTAATCGAGGGCGGTGACTTTCGATCATTGTAACGGGGGTATCGAGTCATCGGCTGCAATGAAAAAACGAGTGCTATTTTAGCGGATAATTGTTTTCAGCTGATACTCTGATTCGTGTTGTTTGGACTGCCTTACCCTCTCGTTAGGGGTTGATTCATGCTGGACTTCTCGGACAGATGGCGCCACCTGTACGTTATATCCGTGTCATCGTCAGGATTAACACTTTGGCACGTACGGGGATTCACGCTAGTCGTTTAAGCCTTTTTTTTTTGTCGGCCAGCCTTTTTTATCTCCTCTGATTTCCGATTTCTTGCCTCGCTTCGTTCTTCTCCACCACTTTATCGGTTGTGCCCCTCATAAGACGAGCCTAATTAGGGATGGCTTAAGATGAATATTTCTGCTGGTTAAGCAAATTATTTATTGTCCGTCCTTCGTTGACTATAGGAGAGGTGAAAGAAAAGGTTCGCGTGACCGGATGACAAAGCCGCGCTCGCTTGTATACTTTAATGAGCAAAAAAAAATTAATCGAGATTGCTTGCGATTGATTTTTGTATTTATATACCATCATGTTACTGAACTTTAAACTTTAAGCAGAAATTATGCGTTGCATATGTACTTCGTACAGTCTTCTAATGAAATAGAAAATAAATAGTTTACTTACGAAGCGGAAATTGAGATGGAAAAGTTTTACAGGTCATAATTTACTTATGACTCAATGCTTTTAGAAAATGAAATCTTAAGCTTTTAAAAGAATTTTACATAATACTAGTGCCTATGTACATGTAATCGTTATCGACTAACGTGTATTAATGAATTTTTTTCTTAAGTAGTAAATGGAGAACTCGTTATTTAAATGTATCTAGTTATCAAAAGGAATTTCTTTAATATGTTATAACATTCTATATTTAAAACTGATAAAGAATCAGTTTTTTTTATTCAGATGATTCAATTTTCTGCATAGATGGAGTAGGAAAACATTTGATCTAATGGTATATTCGTTCTACTTTATTTACGCTTAACTCCAAAACATCTTAAATTATTCTTCTTAAACAATTTTACATTTTTGACTATTCAAAGATAAAGATTTAACACTTCAAATCCCTTCCAATATTCCCTTCTAGTCTTCTTTTTCTAAACTTCATCAATAAACCTGTTCAAAACTATTAATATAATTTTTTCATCGATAACAAATCCAAGATCAAGATAAAATTAAACGCGCGCGCTTCGAGCGGCGCAATTGTCCTTTTTTTCGCTGGGTGATACTGCACCTTCAATTACACTCGAAAACGTAATATTATCGTAATAGCCGCTGCATACATTCGGCGCAAGATCGACATACATACACGCATCTGGCGCAAGAGGCTCAAGAACCCTAGAGCGAACGCGAAAGAATTGCAAAGAATCGCGGCACCGACTACTACTCGGCAGGGAGGGTATATACAGCGAGGAGTATACGACCTGCCCCCGCGGATCATCAAGTGTCGACAGTTGGCGTTCTCCACTCGAGCGCCGGCGAAGAATTGCATGAATATATATATACCAATCTCAATTTCCTGGCGATCGCTGAAAAGTTTTTCAACTTTTTAGCTGCTGGTCAAGTGTCTGTACCTTCGTAAACTAAATATGCATGTACTTCTTGTTATTAAATGAACAAATCAATTAATTCTTTCTATCGCAAAGCACGAAAACATTCGATTTACACGCGAATCAAATTTTTGCAGAGTATTTTTATTCGTATACAGCATTCGTAAAATATATTATTCCATTTAATTCTTCAAAATATTCGAGTACAAGGTTGTTTTTCTACGTATCCATTACTCCGTAACCATTTCGAGCCAAATAAATATTATCCATGCAGCCTCTTAATCGCGCGCAAGCCGGTTGCCGACACGAGCGTACAACGGCGTCACAAAGGATTTTCTATGCGATTAGTAATAGACTGTGGGAAGCTTAAAATGCGAAAAATTCGAGGCCCGACAGGAAATCCGTGGAGCCATTCGCGTTTCTTCGAGCAGCAGTAAATCGATCTAGCTTGCGGACGACTTAATTCGTTTGTGCCTATCGCCGGTTACACCGGCGGCAGCCGCCCCCCCGCGAGGCAAAACTCAATTTGATCCCCGCGCGCGCTCAACGTGATTGCATTTGCCGAGAGAGAGAGAGAGAGAGAGAGGAGCCTGCACAGAAGGAACGGAGGAAAGAGTCGATCGGCAAGCGTGGGGCGCGCCATCGCTAACTGACAATAAGTTGCCTGGCGAATAGCTTCGTTTCTCTGCGGGACAAAAACCGATATGGGACTGCCGCTGCGCACACGAATCGCTATAACAGGCTCTCTCGCCACAAAGTAACTTCAAGTGATACCGGCTGCCGTTCGATACGTACTCGCGGCAGCTCCATTAATAATTCAAATTCTATCTCCTCGCAGAGACTGCTCCGCAGCGTTAATTTCGGACGAGTAACCGGGCGGAAAACGCTTTTTTTTTTCACTGGCCCATCGGGCTGGAATTCTCGAACGATTATCCAAGCCCATTTGTAGCTGTAGTTACAAATTTATGTTTACGTCTGAAACATATGATATTGAATGAATAAATTTTAACAAGATTCCCTTTCTTTTTAGGTGGCAAAGTTAAACGCTTATTTTTAATTAACTCAATTATTTTTCGAAACATTTCAGTAAAAAACGAACCGACCCGCTTTTTGGGCGAAGGGGTGTCCTTCAAAGCGAAGCTCATCGGTATTTTAGAGGTGTCAGAGGCTCGCGGCGATCGGATGTGTCAAGCCGCTCTTGCCGATTTAAAGATGGCAATACGCGCCGCCGGAGAACACAAGCAACGGATCACCGTTCAGATCAGTATCGATGGGCTCCGCTTGAGAGACGAGAAAACTGGGGTACGTGCCAATGCGTCGTAACTAAGTGAATTCAACGAGCATGTAACTTGGTGTATTAAAAATTTTAATTATGCGCAGGATTGTTTGTACCATCACCCGGTACACAAAATATCCTTCATTGCACAAGATATGAGCGACTCCCGAGCGTTTGGTTACATTTTCGGTTCGCCGGACACGGGTCATAGATTTTTTGGAATTAAGACTGATAAAGCCGCTAGTCAGGTAATAAGTTTTACGATAAATACTTGCCCAAATTTCTGTTGCACTCAAATTTTATTAATAACTTAAATTGTATCTCCAAAGGTGGTCATTGCTATGCGCGATCTTTTTCAAGTTGTATTCGAATTGAAGAAAAAGGAAATTGAATTAGCTAAGCAACACATTGAACACAATGTCATTAGGTGCTCCACGTATTCGGTGCGATCGCCAGACACAAAGGTACAATTAAAAAACCTTCAAACTCCCGGTGCAAACGTGCTCAATTAATAAATTTAAAAATAGAAATTAAAAATTTTTTTAAAGGGCGCAGCGGGCAGCGAGGCGTCACTTCACAGAACTGGCTCCGATAGCGATAGGTCCAGAAAACACGAAGCGCAAAGCGGCGCCGTGGCAGATCTGTTAGATTTACAATTCGAATTAAATTCGCTGCAGCAAGGAATTCATCAAATGGATAAGATAACACCCGATAACCCCAGACCTGCCGAGGATCCTTTCGAAGCGGATCCTTTCGGAGATTCGTTTGCGAATATGAAGGTACACTGTATGCTATTGCAATTCTAATAAACATTACTAATGATTAATAAACTTGTCTCGCAGATAAAAGAACAAATTCAACCAATTTTACCTCCTCCGCCTTCGTCGTCAAAGCGAAGTCATTATGAGAGACAGCAAACGATTCAACAGACGTCCACGTCTGGTACATCTAGTCCTGCTAATATAGTTAATAATAATAAAACGCCACCCCCGCAAGGTTCAGTACATTGGTTTGATAAAGAAACAGAAGACTTGTTCAATGAAGGAGAATTGTCTAATTTGACAAGAAAGAATTCGTCGAGCGACGAAGACAAGGAAATGGTAGGTTTCAGCAGAAATAAAAAAAATTACAATTCGATTAATCAAGATAATAAATACTATTTCTTATTAATTTTTCAGTCTTCGGCATCTGCATCTCAAGATCATTATAAGCAAGTGGATTTATTCTCAGAATTAGACCCTCTTGGCACTGGTTCCAAAAAACCTTATATTGATAAAAAGGACTTTTTCCAACACTTGAAAAATCCGCCGAAAAAAGTATTAAAAGACTTGGCGTCAACAAATTCTGAAGATACATTTCCTACTAATTTTAATATTGCCTCTAATGCATCGGAAATGAGCAATAGCGGATCGAATGAAAATGAATCTAGCAGATTTGAAGACAACGAGTTTGCAGATTTTGATAAATTTAAAGAAAAAGATATTTCGACGGAAAGATCAATCTCTCCAAAAACGTATCACAAAGAACCTAGTAAAAGAGGCATACAACATCAATCTCTGTCTGTTTCTTTACCTCCCGAAGAAACATCTACACCCAAAAGCTCTTCCTACGGCTATTCAATGTCTAACTCGATGACTTCCAGCAAATATGAGAGTAAAGAATCTTCTGAAAGTTTGCAGTCCCTCGTGAAATTGCCAAGCCCTAAAAAATATATGCACTCCACGCGTAAAGCTGAATATATTTCAGAATACCCTGGAAATAAATCACAGTCAATGGACAGATCGTTTCCTGTGGATTTTTCATCTACAAGTGATTCGCCAGCATCGCCTTTAAGATCCTGTTCATCTGGGGCCAACTCCAGATTATCAAGCTCAAGCACAGAAATGGAAAATGTTCCTGAACCTCCGCCAAGAGGTGCAGGAAGTATTCTAATCAATCCTCCTCCCCTTCCTCCAAAGAAGCATAGTAACAGAGGTAGTATAAAGCCGCCACCCAGACCACCTCATGGAGATGGACATTTTCACTACGATTTTCTGGAACGAGAGGAAGGTTCACCTTCTCCAACGAGAAAATATCGAGGAACGGGATCGCCTAAAAATACTCGCGGTAGATTTGATGATAGCTTTAGTCCACCTTTACCACAGTTACCCAAGAGATCTGACACGGGATCAGGATTTTCTAATTCGAGTTTTGAAGATTCATTTAGTACTACGATTAACAATTCACCTACATCAGTAACGGAAAATACATCAACAAATAAGCCGGATTCCCATTGGGCAAATATTACAACGGATATTACATTGAGCCAATTAACGTCAAACTTTTTAACAGATTTAGCTGCCAAAATGGGGATGTCAGTTACAGAGGTATCGAGTTTAACAATTCAGCAATTATCAAAATGCCTAGAATCATTATCTAAGAAAGATAATAAAATTGAAAGTAAAGCCCCATTTTCTGAACCAATTCCGAGTCTAACGAATTCGCAAAAATCGAAAAATTTAGAATCTCCTGTTGCGGCAAATCAGCCGCTTTTTAAAGCAACTTTTGACCAAGAACCAAAGGTAGAAAGTTCAACCAATAATTACGATAAATATGCTGTATTTCGAGAATTACTTGAAATGGAACAAACAAGAAATGAATTAAAGACAAAGAAATCTAGTGAAGATGAAGATACAATTGCATCAGAAAATCAAGAGGAGCCTGGCGATCTTGAAGATGATGCTCAAAGTGATGAAATAGATGAAACCATTGCTTCCCTGGCAAATTTAACTGTTAAATTGCCGCCAGTTGTTTCAAGCCAATCCAAAGAAGTTTCAACGTATTACGAAATGAAATCGAGTACAGAAAATATTGCATCTCCTAAAGAAAATGACATTAGTATAACGCAAGAAGAGACTGAATCTGAAGAACAATATTATAGTATTAAGGACAATGATTTACCGTCAGATTTAACGAAAATTGAAAATGATAATGTAGAAAAAGTTGAAAATGAAGAATACGTCGAGCAGCCCAAGAAGCGCGATGAGTCCAAAGAATCTTTTGATAACTTTGTAATAACAGCAGAAGAAGTAAATGAATTATCCAAAATTGTTGATAAAAAGGCAGAAATAAAACCGTCAATTTCTACTTCTAGTGATAAATACGCAGCTTTGCGAGAAATAATAGACGAAACAGAACAATCTAGTGTCAAAACTGATAATTTTGTTACATCTCCAAATAAAATCTCCGTAAAAACTTCAGCCGAGGTAGACTTGCAAGGTCTATTCTCAGATAACTTTTCTCAACAAACTGCTACTATTTCTGCAAAAGTAACAACGAAGAAAGATGATGATGTAAAGGCTACAGTTATGGATATATTCGAGGAAATAAAAATGCTAAATACGGATACGCATCGTGCAAAAGAAAATAAACCTTTGTCCTCTAATTTAGATTCTATGTTTAGTGCTTTCGCTGAATCAAAAGTAGAAAAAGAAAATTTGAAGGACGACGAGAATTGGGCTAAATTTGAATCGAATGTCTTTCAGTCCGACAAATCTTCGGGAGAAGGTCAGGGATCTATCGGAGGAACCTCTCCGTGGTCTCCAGAGGGTAAAGAATTCAATCGCGAACCTCCACTTAAAAGAAGCATACACCGGCATTCGGGAGAAAGTGATAATGAGTGGAAAGATGACGAAGAAAGCGAAGAAAGTAATGGCAGGGCTAAAGGCGAAGGACCTTGCTGCGTTCGGGTTCCTAGGTACGATGTACCACCTTTCGAAGATAGATTTTATCACGAACCTGTGGAAGGTGACAAGGATCGCATGTTCCGAGATAAAATGTGCCGCAAAGCGGGAGGAGCGCCTTGGATGAAAAATGCTTACAGGACGCGAGAGCCCATGTCGTGGGAGGAGGAAGCGCGATGGGAAGAAGAGCGTCGACGACATTTGCATCGGAAAGTTCCTTACAAAGACGAGGAAGAATACAAAGCTTACTGGAAAAGTTGTCGTCCAAAGCAGAGATGGAACGGTGAAAGGGAAGCTTTTTGGGGTCCTGATCATCCGTTCTATGAAGAAGAGTGCAAAAGGAGGATGGCTTTGTGGACTGAAGAAGAGCGCGAGAGTAGAGAAAGGTTTAGCAGTCAAGAAAGTATGGGTTACGAAGAAGATGAAAGGTATTATAGAAGAGAATATGAACGAAAAAGGTATGAAGATGACGGGATATTTTGGAGAGGTCGTGGTCCCGAAGGAGAATATCCGCCCAGAGAGGCCTATAAAAAACACGATCCGCACTACTTTCGAGAAGGACGGGATAGGCACTACGACTATCCTCCTAGTTGGGAAGAAGAGTATACAGGTCCCAAACGTCCTGGAGATTCTCCGAGGTATCTTTGCTCATCGAGGAAGAAGCATTGGCCAAAACGACCAAACAGCGCAAACGACGGAAGGGAGATGATGTACGTAGACGTTAGACCGAAATGTGCAGTGTCGAGGTCTGAGTGTAGCGACAACGACTCTGATCCATACCATCGTCCGTATAGATCAAGAAGTCGCGAAAGCTACTGGGGTAGCGATCAAGAATTCGAAAGTTGGGGGGAGAGGTATTGGTCAGAGGGGCCCGATTCGAAGAGCGAGAGCTTGCATCGAAAAAGAATGAATAGGCACCGAGTAAGACCGCCACCCAAATCTCAAAGCTCGCCGTTCGAAGATGATTTTACTCAAAGCGTAGAGCGAAGCGAAGCCCCGATTGATCCTGTAAATACGGAGAGTCGAATCCGACCAGAAGTAGAAATAAAACAGCCGACGAGTCCAAGAAGCCCACGTGGAACGAAGGAACAAGCTAGAAGGGAGAAGGCTTACAAAGCTTCTAGCTATTTCGACGACGATCTTACCCCAACTGCGAGTGCTTCGAGCGACGCTTCGGATAGACAAAGAATAGGTTCCGATTTAAAAGTAACGCCCGAGGAATTACCCTGCGACGTTAAAGATCCTGCCGCCGATGGTTTCGCGTCGGAGGACAGCGGCAGAGATTCTTTTTTCAACGGTGATCCGAGATTCGACGACGACGCTTTTGCATATCGCTCCGAGTTGGAGGATCAAGTGCCCGAGCACGCGACCACGATACCGATGAAAAATACTAGGCAATTAAAGTACGCGAACAGTCGAGGAAAGGGCGATCAGTATATCAAAAAGTCTGAGTCTATAAACATATTCAGCCGCGAGAATGATCCATTTGACGATGACGAATTCTTCAATTGATCAAAAAATTCCACTGATTTCTTTCGCGCCACAGCTAAACCTCGAAAAGGGATCAGTACATCTTCATCACATTCACCTATGCATCATTTATACAAGATGCGCCGCTTCTACCCTTTTGGATACAAGTGAAGTGCACGTTTCATTTGCGGCTGCATGGAAAATATAATATTTTTGTACCGCGTGAAAGCGACTGTTCTCCCGCGTTCCTTTCACAATGTAGGAAATTTAAAAAAAAAAGGAAAAAAAAAACAAACTTGCAGTTTAATTTCTAATTCGGATTGGCAGACGAGTAACTTTATATTATACATGAGCAATATGTCGTGTGAATGTATTTAGTTTAGAATGGATTCTCATGTGCAATTTAGGGAAATTTAAAGAAAATTCGTTGAAAAATAATAATAAATATTGTTTATCATGTTTTTCAACTCTCGGGAATTTTATGTACGATATTAATTGTTAGTTAAATGTTCAATCAGCAGAGTTTTAAAAAGTGTGGTTACATGAGGATAAGAAGTTTACCATAAAAAGGACCGCGAGTCATAGATTAAATAAGTTTTGTAGGAATAAAGTTGTTTTCATCCTGCAGTCGATTCGTGAAATGTCATAAAATGCATCGACTACGAAGAAGGATAAGTGACGAGTTTTCGAAGCGGAATAGTAATATAAAATATGAACTGTGTAAAAGAGTGATCCTCCAACATGTATATAGTTATCGACATTTGTAAACCCGATATACCTTTGTTATTAATAACAGTCTCTCTAATTAAACTATTATTTATTGATTTCTTTATGTTAAGTATGCGAAATTAACTTATATTTATACTATAAGTTATAGATTAAATAGAAGAGTCATTTATTTCTTTCAAATAATTTAAGCGTGTTGTTTTATTTTTATTTAATTATGACAAAATATAGACGTTTTTATTAATATATATAAATATTTAAATTGATCGACTACAGTTTTTTACTTTTATTTTACATGCTTTTATATATCCCCTATATTTTTATGAATTATGCATGCTATAATTATAATTTAAAAAATAAATAATTTTATTATTATATAAATTAAAAAGATCATTTTGGTATTCAGCTTATGTTATTTTAATAATATTTCATCTTAAAAAGTACTCGAAAAAGACTTTTTAGATTAGGAACAAAATCTTGATTCAAATGTTGCTTTCATAAACGTCCATAATATTTATGTATGTATCTTAATAATAGTTACTGGACCGAAAAAAAATAAAAATCATTGTATCACTCCAGTTATTAAATTTCATTTAGAATAATTTTTAATTAATGTTATTAATTTGTATATTTTATATACAAATGGGGTATTTTATAACCATTATTTAAATATAATAAATAATATAATCAAATGATATCACCAATAGATGTCTTCAAACGTGCCGAGATATATATTACTTCAAGAATTGCTATAACCAAATACAGTAAGTATGCTTTTCATTGTCACAATTTTTCATTCGACATTAATTTATTTGTCGGCATTACTTCAATTTTTCGTCCGTAATTATTAATTATTAAAACCAGTTCCACTTTTGTAGATTATATTCCTTCCACCAAAGCAAATAATTTTCAAATATACTTTGCTGACAAAGCCACTTGCCCGATCAGAAGAACACTGACACCCTTTTCTCCCAAGACTGCAAAATTTTTTAAGTTTCGGGTCAAAACGAATATATCCGATACGCCGCGAGCGCGGATGTATATTAAAATCCTCTCATCGGCCGACTATATTAATAATTTCATTTCGTCCCGGTTCCCGAGCAACACTTCAAGCAAAGCGCTCCGCCACTTATTTGAAATTCAATCGCATGCAAATTCGCTGTGTGCGGTAACGATGCGCATAGATGGAACGGAGGCACGGCGCGAATGAGATTGAAAAGAGATCCGCCAGTATACCGCTTAGTAAACACTTATCGATTTTACCAAGCCTATAGAATAAATCAAAGCTTATAGTCTTGCGCTTCCGCGGTGGTTCGCTTAACAAGTTCGTTACGTTAATAAGGCGGCTGACGTTATATTAGCTGCCGAGATTAAACTGTTAAACAATACATTATTAAAATTGATATACTCTCATAACAATTCGAAATAGTAATCTTAAAAAAAAATGTTGATTTTTAAAAAGTCGAAAAAGCTCTTTCATCCCGATATGCGCTAAAAACCTGAAAGCAAAGAAGGCGTCAAGAAGAGGCTTCAATAATTTGAATAAAAAAAAGAGCGAGAAAAAGGCGACGTAAATGCTTTATTGACGCCCGCGAGCTCGTTTCAGCCTCTCCGTCTGAAAGAGTTTCAAGCTTTATCGCGTGTTTAAGAACGTAAGCTTCGAGTGCGCTGCACGAATACTCGTTCGCGCGAAGGCAGCGGCGGCGAGGGCGCATTTACCCGCGTGCATTATACACAGTTACACTCGATGTGCACTACTCGTTCCCTCGTACATCGCGTGTTCGCCGTGGAAAAAATTCGCAAAGCTTTCCGGCCACAGGCTTTCTTTCTTCGAAAAATTCAGCGCCGCGAAACGGCGCGCGCGGGTCGACAATCCCAATTATAAACATTTCTCCCCGTGCCCTTTTCTCGAGTTGCATTTGCTAAAGAGAGCTGCGCGCGGTTCATTTCGCGGTTCAGCCAGCGGCAGCAGCAGCCTCCTCCAGGCCTTGGCACACCGAGCTGCGCTTTAGTCCCCCCCCCCCCCCCCC
>UCOM01002683.1:0-23838 GCA_900474385.1 Ormyrus pomaceus | reverse complement strand
CTTATTCTGGGTAAAGAAGAAAAAAGTCTGCAAATTTCTCATAAAGTATACGATCTAATCTACGAATTGAACCATATTTGTCCCAGCGTATTGTTGTCCGTCCTGCCGCAACTTGAATGTAAACTGAAATCATCTAACGAGCAAGAACGCCTCGGCGCTGTTGCCCTTCTTGCTCGGATGTTTTCTGAAAAAGGATCACAATTAGCAGTTCAACATTCACAACTTTGGCGAGCTTTTCTTGGACGTTTTAACGATATCAGTGTATCGATACGAACTAAATGCGTACAGTATTCGATGCACTTTTTATTAAACCATCCTGAACTTCGAAAGGATATTACTGACACGTTAAAAATGCGACAGCATGACGCTGATGAGAACGTCAGGTAAGACATTATTACTAGCAGTTATGGAATTGAAATGCAATTCTTGTCTTATTTGTATAAATGTGTAATATTATTTTTTTTATTCTTTCACTATAATTTTGTCAGTAATATAATTGCTTCAAATTATTTAACAATGTTTCAATTTAATAGATATGAGGTAGTTATGGCAATCGTAACAACAGCGCGCAAGGATTTCGAAGTGGTTTCAGATAGCGAGGACTTGCTAGAATTTGTGAAAGAACGAACCTTAGATAAAAAATTTAAAATAAGAAGAGAAGCCATGTCTGGTTTAGCAATGATTTATAAAAAGCATTTGAATGATGCAGATGTACCACAGGCAACAAAAAAAGCCGTCACATGGATTAAAGATAAAATTCTACACGGGTACTATATGGCGGGTATGGAGGATCGGTTGTTAGTTGAAAGACTGTTAAATACATGTCTAGTGCCTTATCAATCGCCGGCGGAAGACAGGATGAAAAAGTTGTACCACTTATTGGGAACAATAGATGACCATGCGTCCAAAGCTTTCGTGGAGCTTCAAAAACACCAATTAGCGTAAGTTATTACTGTACAAATTTCTTATGTTACGAAAATATTAATACAATTTGCCGAAAAGTGGACTGTAATTTTTTAAAATTATTATTTAGTGTAAGAAGATCTGTAGCTGAATGGATCGAAATAATCAAAAGAACAGAGCAAGGAAGTACTAGTCCTGAACTAACTCAAAAAATATTGCAAATTTCACGTTTTCTACCAGATCCAATGAAGGTGCAAGAATTTCTTCAAAAATTCAGTGCTCATCTAAGGAAAGACGCAGCTCTTTTGCAAGGCATGGAAACAATTTTGCAGCCAACTGTGTCATGCAAAGATTGTGCTGAAGCTATTAGTGCAGTGCTTAAAAAGTTAGGTCAGCCTGTAATGACGAATCTCTACTACAACACAATAAAAATGTTACTAGAGAGAGTCAGTTCAGTGATGATTGATGAAGAAGCAATAAGAGTAAGATATTAAATTATAATTTCTTTACAAACGGGTGTATTTTTATTTACTTTTAATACAAATCATTTATTTATTTCACATAAAGTAGCTTTAGCTTTTTATTTTAAAGATTTAAAATAATAATAGTTATTCCCTTTTAATGTTTTACTTATTTAATGCAAAAAACAATTTAAAAAAACTAGAATATTATTTTTTTTGCAGTTAATAAAAGAATTACTGAAGTTTTTTTATAAATAATGATCTATAGTGCAACAAAACTAAATTAATAGTTTAATTAATAATTCAATTTTTACAGGTTTTGATAGGATACGTATTAGACTGCTTAAAAGGTGGCAATGTTATTGAAGAAGTTGGTTTAAATCCCAACAATGCAGGCGAAAAGGGCCTTCGGTTATTATTGGTAAGTATCACTCATAATCCTTTAAAATTAATTAATATTAATAATATATAATTTCAGTAATCTATTTTAATTATATTATATATGGATAATCATGAATTAAAAATATTTATTCTACAGATGCTTTCGTTCGTGTTCGCGCCGCACTTCCTACATGACGACATTTTGCTACAACTCGTACATCTCTTGGAATTGGACGATGAAATGGTTGCTCCTTTAGTCCTTTCTATATTTACATTTTTAGGAAAGTACAAGCCTCTTTGCGATGTATCATCAGAGATAATGGAGCAATTGGTACCAATTTGCAAAACTTTTGCTGAAACTGGAACACCAAAACAAGCTAAACAGGCTGTTCGGTGTTTGTTTGTTAATATGGTAAACAGTCATGATAGCATTTTTCCGGAAATTATTGAAAAAATAAAAAATTCACTTACGCCTACTTCCGAATACTATCGCACAGCAATTGTTGCACTTGGGCACATAGCATATAATTTACCTGAAAAATACCATCTCCAAATAAAAAATATGGTTTCTCGAAAGGTGAGAATTTTTTATTTATTTATTTTTTAATTGTGCGAGCACGACTATGCTTTTATTAAAAATGTTTGTACATACAAATAATTTGTTTGTATATACCTTTATCTATTAACAAAAATTATTTTTCAAATGATACAGATTGTAAAAGAACTATTAGTAAAAGAGAGTAGTGAGCAGCAACATGAATTGGATGCGGATTGGTGCAGAGAAGATGAACTACCTGAAGAAACTCGGTGTAGAATTGAAGGATTAAAATGCATGGCTCGATGGCTTTTGGGTCTTAAAAATGATGTGCTCTCTGCGCAAAAGACATTCAGGATGCTTAATGCGTTCATCGTTAATAAGGGAGATTTATTACAGCAAGGTCGTCTTAGTAAAGCAGAAATGAGTTGGTTACGTCTTCAAGCTGGGTGTTCGATGTTGAAAATTTGCGAACAAAAAGGAGTCGGTGATCAGTATATAGCAGAACAATTTTACAATTTATCTCAACTCATGGTGGTTCGTATATTTATTTATTTCCAAGTTATTCAATAAATCGCTAATAAATAATTAATGCACCTTCATTTCATATCTAACAATTATAATTTTCATTTAAACAAATCTTAGGATGAGGTCCTTCAAGTCAGAGAGGCTTTTAGTAATAAATTACACAAAGGTCTTGGTAGAGGTATACCAAACAAATGCCTACCTTTAGATTTTATGGGTTACTATGCTCTAGCTGGTAAAGAACAAAACAAGAAATTGAAGCAGCTCATGAAAACGTACATGCAAACTGATATAAATAAAAGGAGGGATTACGTTAAAACGATGTCATTAGGAACGGTAGAGCGGGCCATGGGTAAGATAGTTAGATGTTTGTATTGTATTGTTACTTTATGACTGTTTTGTACATTTCAATAATATTCATTATTAATTTTTAACAAATTATTTCCAGGCAAACTTCCTCACATTTTACCTGATTATATGTTAGTTTTCGCTGTTCCAATACTTGCTCATGACCCTGAATTTGTGAGCCACACTTCAATTGTTAATCTGAAAGTTATTCAACAATGTTTATGGTTTATTTTGGAACCTTTAATAACTAAAAACGAATACTATTGTTATGGCTTTTACAAAAATCTTATTGAGAGAATGAAAAATCATAAAGATGCATTGAGGCCAGATGATGAAGCTACAAATTACGTAAATATATTTTATGCGCATTACAATTACTATATATTTTTTTCAAAGATCAGAAATAACTTTTAATCTATTCATTTTTAGAAATTATGGGCAGTTTGTGATATGGCGATGAATGTTATTTTTACGAAAACGACAAATTTCGATATGAAGGAATTCCCAAGTGAGACTCGAATACCAACCATGTACTTTAAGCGAGCCGATGAAATAATTTCCAACACTAAAAATTATTTACCCGCCGAACTTCAAATCAATATGAATAATCCAAAAGGAAAAGGAACTTCTATCAATTCATTGACGAACGAGAGGCCAACGCGAAAAGCTAAAGGAAAACAAAAAGAAACGGGCATTGGACCAAATGAAACCGATGCAAGGGTAAGATTAAAATGATTAATTTTAATTACAAATTTAATGGGATAGTGGGAACTATTCAATGAACGAACGAATACTTGAGCTCATAATCATCGAACGAACTGCATTGCAGTACTTGCAATAACATTGTGATTTTTTAAAAATTTCATATACAGAAAGTAAAAAATCTTTAAAAATCTTTTTAAGTAAAATCGGTTTTCTTTGCATAAATATCAATTATCATAACAGATATACAAGAAAGTAGACACTATTTCAAATTTCTTAGAATCATTACCATATTTATTTCTTGTATAAACCAATTGTAAATTTAGTTTCTTAAATTTATATTTATTCGGAAAGTATTTTTATTCTGAAAAATGTTTATTGTTAAAATAGAGGTTTAAGTTACAAGATATTTAATCTAAGAATTCAAATAAAAAAATTATATCATAATTTATGTGCACAGAAAATTATATTTATATTTTAATTTAAAAATAATAAATTTGAAAAATTATGCTATTTCTGTATGTATATGAATGCATATATATTTAAAAATTAATAAAATTGGGAAACAGTGAGGAATAAAAACAAAATAAAATAACTTTCTAGAATAATTTCTGTAGAAATTTCTTTGATCTATTCATAGAGTTTAAAAACTAAATTATGAATTACAAAAATAATACAGTAGTTCAAATGTTAAATAAAAATGGCTATTTAAGTAATAGCATTAAATTTTTGTATAATTATTTTTTACTGAGTGATATAAATTTTATTTCGCAATTTAAATCCTGTATGTAGTTTTAAGTACTTCTCTAAAACTTAAAAAAATTTAATTTGTTCTTTCATTGGAAAGTTTACCTTGATACTTTCATGAAAATTAGTTCATTAAATTCTTTGAAAATGATGTAACAAAATTTTTTATAATTATAATCGAATTATACATATAAGAGCCCCATGAGCAATCATAATTGTTATTTCAAGCTGCATGTTGGCGAAATGGAATGTATTGATGCTCAGGTAATGGCATTATCAATTGATGTATGTTGTTGACGTCAAGTTCTCGTAGTAGACAACTTTGTTATTTAGTTGCATGTAAAAAAATTGTAAAATTGTTACTTATATAATAATTTTCTTTGTAGCCGGCAGAAGCCTCGGAAACCAGGATTCATCTTCCAGGTTTAGTTGAAGAAGTGAGTAAATTTTTGTTGTATATTTTTAAACTTCATGTTATGGAGCTTAAGCACACTTTTTATATCTACAATTTAAAATTTTATATCTATTATTAAAATATTTAAAAAAATTTTAGATTGATGAGCCGCCGGAGAAAAAAAGCAGAAAAGAACCAGAGAAAATAAATAAGTAATTGTGTAAATGAACTATTGAATGGAGAAAAGCAAAGTAACAAAGTGTATGAAAACATTGTATGTGAAGACGGTGTGATAATTCTACTGTACGAACATTGCGTGAGCATCCCATAAATTAGAAACAGATTATTTTGGTTATATATTAATCGATGACATACGTGAGTCGTTCACGTATTTCTAGAGAAAGGAAAAGAAAAACTTTAGAATGTAAGATTACAAGAATGAAGCAGAATATGAAATTAACGAAGTACTTTAGTGGCAAGTAAAAGAAGAATTGTGACTGCCAAAAATCTGGACTCTAATGAGATTAAATGGCGCTTCGTAATATCTGTATAAAAAAGACACTTAACGTTAAATTATCTTTCATATACCCTTGGTGACAGATTTACGTCAAATTGTGTAAAGAGTTTATTAGTGAGACTCTTTTTATCCTGGTTAGAAAAAATTATAAACTAAAATTAAAAACAATTAAATAATTTTTTTCTTACGAAGCTTCTTTCCTTAAACGTAATTAAACATCAAATAATGAGATTCATGAATTTTTATTTATTTTTCTATTACTAATTTAATAATTCGTTAATTACAAAATAATAAATATTGAAGTTTCACTAATTTAAAACAAAATAAATTACAGTAATCTATAAAAAAAATATTATAAACACATAAAATTATCAAATTTTATGATAATTGAATCCTACTAAATATACTATTTAAAAATGTCATCACTTTTGTAATGGGGCGCAATTATTCTTAGCTTATTATTGTGTGGTATTTGTAATTTATTTTGTTATAAAGGTTGATGAAATGCTCATAATGATATTTAAAAAAGAATTTGAAATAATTTAAATTGTTTTTAATTTTATTGACTGACCATATATAAATTCGTTTTCTAACATTCATCTGCCATTCCTTGTGTCGCTCAATTTTAATTAATACATGGATTAAAATAAAAATGATGTTGATTTCCTTTTCTACAAAGCTTCTATTGTTGTAATCCTATGCCTTTTCTCTGATAATTGGTATTTATTTATACAATACAATTTTTTATACTTTTAAACCCTTGTAAAAGTAACTATGAAAGTATATCAGTTCTAATTGAACTATTCGTGCAGCTATTTTTACTAGGGTACTTAATAACACATTTGCGTAATATTTACAAGGGTAGAACTAACAATGGGATGGCACAAAGATATCAGATGTTTTAGATTCATAGAATTGTATATTTTAAAATGATATAAGATTGCATAATTTTGGCAATCCAAAATTGATTGTTTCTAAAACATTTTTTATAAGCATTGATTATTAATGAAATTTTGAAAAATCTTAGCAGTTTAATAATCTTTCGTAAAGATGCGTTTATTTTCATTTGAATAATATATTCATTTGAATAATTATATTTCATGTTAATATTAAATAATAAAAAGTTTGACTTGGCTATCGAACGGCATGTTATGGGATTGTCCTTTTATCGTTTGTTATGTTGCATGTAAAGAGCATTACCTATTTAAAATTCTAAATTTTATATTTGTAAAAACGTATTTCGAAGTTCCGATTTCGAAAATAAAATATTAGTGTGACTCAGATATTCCATAATATTATTCACGCTGTGCGAGATCATTCTTGCCGTTCGACTGCCGATTTAGAAGTATTATTAATTAAATAATCGTATACCGTCGTTGTGTTGATTCCGAAATGGTTTTCAATTCATTTTTCTTAATTATTTCCTGAAAAGACGAACAGTACCAGCTTCAAACTGCTTTCAATTATACGATTCATTGAATATTCTGTTAATAAGTAATAATTTAGTAAAGAAAAAATGAATTTGATCACTGCTTTGGACATAATTTAAATAATTCTTTTGTGCGGGCCTAGTTCTTATTCATTTTTTGTGGTATCATCAATATAATTATAATTGCTATTATTAGTACTGCGTGTTTGAGTATACGAACGATTTGTAAAAGAAATGTGAGATTTGTGAATGAATTTACTACGAATGAGGATGTCTGTTTGAGATTATAATATAAATATAATTATAACAGTATGAAAAAAGAAAATAACATTTACTTCCCTTTCACTGAAATTGCAGTATTATGCTGTATTGATAAATTATATTTCTTGCATTCTGTCACAAAAGGACGAGTCATTTTTGTACAATAATAAAAGTTCAATTATTATATTTAGATATTAGCATCATAAAAATTGCAAATTCATAAAAAAATATAAAATTATAAAATTTATGGAATAACATCAGATCAATGTCTTTGATACAACATAGTGAAGTAGATTTTAATTTATTAAAAATTATTCATATTTTTAATATAAAACTGCCAATAATTCTTCTCAACGTTAAAGACTCAATAAACATGGTACTGATATTTCCGTGCATTGGCAGTAATTTATCAATTAAACATATTCGCAAGAATTATATTATAGATTCGTTTAGGCAGTGCTCCTGAATTTGTCAATCGATGACATAAGTATTGTACTGGATCTATAATAAAATTAGACAATGAAAGCTTTTATTTGTAGTTTTTAGCGTTCAGAATCTTAGATGATCACTTATTGTACAATGACAATTTAAATTAAAAACCAGTTTTCGCAACTATTATTTTTATTTAAAAATGTATATTACAAAACAATATTTTGGGCTATATTTATTTGTCTTATATTATCGTTTTTTAAAAGAGGACGTTTTTCCAGGTTTTCCACCTTTTGACTGCTTGAACGATTTCTTAAACTTCTGTTTCTTTTTATCGTTCGCTCTGAAAATTTTAAATTGGAATGTATAAGTATATTCATTTAAAAATGACTAATGTCAATTTAATACTTACTCATATCTCATTTTCTTAACTCCTTTTTTACTGACATCTGTTAAATCCACAGCAAACGAAGAGAATTTACGCTTTTTAGTCGGTGCTAAAATTAAAATTAAAATAAGTAAAATGTTTGTTAAAATTTTCACGTATTGCATACAAAATTTCAAAAAGGTCGCATTTTAAATTTTTAAAAAAGTTGTATTACTTTTACTTTGGTTGAAGTTTCTTTCCTCATCATCCTTGACAGTACGAATCTTCTTTAATTTATTACTCCTTTTTGCCATTCTTGCTTGATAAGCAGCTACTTTGTTCAGTTCTTTCATAGCTCTTTCCTCTGCTGGGTCCATTTTAGGGGCTTTCTTCTTGGCTTTCTTTTTCTCTTGTACAATATTATGAGGTTCTTTTTCTTTCTTACTCTTATCTCCTGGTTCTTTTTGTTTTTTTGTTAATGTTAATTTTTCTGGAAAATAAATAAATCTTATTGTAACATTTATATGCAAATCTGAAGTTATTAAAATGAAATAATTTTGAAATTAAATCAAGTTTAAATTGAATAAAGTATTTATAAGTGATATTATTGAATAAACTGTATATACCTTTTTCATTTTTCCTTTCTTTATTAGTTTGGAACCAACTTCTTTCATCTTTTGAATCGCTTTCCTTTAACATATTTTCTGCTCTATTTGCTTGATTTTCTATTTTTGCTATTTCTCGCTCTTGCCTTTCTTCTTCTAATATATTTTCTACGTCTTCTTCAAGAGATTTTAATTTTTTATTATATTTATCTATTATATCCGGCGGAATGATTCTATGTTTAACAGGATTTTTCGCATGTTTTATTACTTCTTTGACTAAAACTCGTTCTTGTTCACCAGCTAGTGAAACAGAAACGCCACCGCGACCAGCTCTTGCTGTGCGCCCGACTCTGCAATTTTAATGATTTTATAATAACAAAAAACAAACAAAAAATTCTTATTAAATTTAAATTTTGTTAATTAAAAATGTTATAAATCGTCTTTATTTTTGACCTGTGAATGTAATGTTGCAAAGTGGCTGGCATCACAAAATTAATTACAGTCTTTACTCCACTTATGTCCAGTCCTCTTGCAGCAACATCAGTGGCCAATAATACATCAATTTCTTCATCTTTAAATTTTCTTAAATTTTCTAATCGTTGGGGTTGCGATAGATTTCCATGAAGCTCTCCAACCTAAGCAAATTAATAATTCTTTTCAATTTATGCTTAATATTAAATAAAATTCTATTATGATCTTCTTACCTTAATACCTAACAAACCTAATACGATGTGTAGTCTATGTGCCTGTTTTTTGGTTTGTACAAATACCATTGTATGGTCGTGGAAAGTTCGGCACAATAAAGCTGCTAATACCGCTTCTCGATCTCTTTCCCTTTCCTTTCGAATCCTAAAATCAAAGTTATATTTTAACCTTTTAACGGAGGGAGGGGTCACTATATCAGCAGTCAAGGTTGGGGACTCTACATAAGAAATTAATTAAGTTTATTTATAAATTTTACGTCTAATAAGAGGTCGATTTTAACTCACATTTCTTCGCTGTGAAAAGCTTAAAAATCTATTCAATTTTATAGTATAGTAGTAAAATACAGTATAATAGTCAGTATGAGATCTACAAACCTAATAAATTCTTGTCGCAGATTAAATGCAACGTCTTGATTACTATCAACGAAAACTTTAACAGGTTTGTTTAGAGACACTGCAGCTAAGTCTTTTACTTCTTCTGTCATTGTTGCAGAGAATAAGATTGTTTGTCGCGTTCTTGCACATTGCCTGACGATGTGTTTCATTTGTTCAGCAAAATATTCATCTAACATTCTACAAAAATAAATTAAGTGAGCTAATTTTTCAAATTTTTTGTGATCATTCCAAATAGATTTTATAAATTTACCTGTCTGCTTCGTCCAAAATTAAAACTTCAATAGTATCTAAAGTAAATGTAGGTGTATTTGCTAAGTGATCAATCAGACGGCCTGGTGTGGCTATAACAATATCAGGATTTTTTCTAAGAACACTTTCCTAAAAAGCGTAAAAGGATTTGTATTATTTAGTTAAAAAATGATGTCATATATGAGCGTATTTCAATAATGCTATAAATATTCTACCTGAACTTTGACATCTAAACCACCAACAGATAAACCAACTTCAACTGAAGTAAATTGGCATAATTGTTTAGTAACTTGGTAAACTTGAACACCTAATTCTCTTGTTGGTACAAGAACTAGTACTCTTGTTACTGCAGATTCTTCAGCAGGTCTGTACAACAATCTTTCTAAAGTAGGTAACATATAGGCTGCAGTTTTACCAGTACCAGTAGCAGCACAACCACATATATCTCTACCCATCAGTGCAACTGGAATAGTTGCTGCTTGAATAGGAGTTGGACTGACGAAATTCATTGATGTAACAGCCTGCAATGATAATAATTTAATTAATATTCTTGTCTATCTTGTTTATACTATTATATAATTATAATATTTAAAGAAATTTACTTTTAATAAAGGTCTTGATAAATTCATAGTGTAAAATGATGCTAATGTATCATAGCTCGAAACTTCTTCAAAATCAATCAGTTCCTCTTCTTCAGCCTTACGCTTTTCTTTTTTAATTTTCTTTTCCTTTGTTTTAATTGCATCTGTAATAGTATAGTGCTATTAATTCCACTACAAAAAACTTATTATCTTGATTTGTAAAGTAATTATTGCAAACCTTTTTTAAGATCTTCTTCTGAAACAAATAGACTGACATCATCCTCAGTTCCTTCTTCACCCTCTACTTTTACAGGATCATCAGCTGAGCCCTAAATAAAGTATTTAGAAAATAAAATATTTATAAGTTTCCAAGATTAATAATTAAACATAACAAAAACTTAAGAACATACTTGCTGACTGCGGCTATTTCTAAATTTGTTTATTTTATCATCAAGTTTTGTTTTAACTTTCCTCTTGATATATTTACTTAAATCATTCCACGTATCTTGATTATATTCTTCAACACTAGTAATAAATTGAAAATCCCCATCTTCACTTTTTTTTTCTTTCTTGTTTACTTTTTTGCGTGGTTGAAACTGAAATAACAAACAATATGAATGCATGTATTAATTTTACATTTACATGATTATTAAACAAATACGTACGTCATCTTCTTCTTCAGAAGGTTCAGAATAATCAGGAACTTCTTCATCATCTTCGATAGTCTTTATTAAATCAGCCATTCTTTAATATTTTTGCTTAACTCGCGGTATAAACAACAAGCATCACAAGCCAACAAGCTACTCATCACATGTTCAAAATAAGGTTAGGTCCACAAAAACACATGTTACTTCGACTTCGATATTTAAATCGAAATGATTATTAGCGGAACTTCGCGGCACTATACTATCGATTATAATCGAACTTAACCGTGTTTATGGCGGGAAAAGGTTTCTGTCGGACACTATTCTCTCATGCGGTCTTGACCTCGAGTAATAGAGCAAATTATCGTGTGCACAACCATTTGTACAAAAAGCTAATATTGTTTAAACGATTGATTCGTTTGGGGACCAACAATATGGGAATTCTAGGGTTGTCGAAATTGATTGCTGATGTTGCTCCTGAAGCCATCAAAGAATGTGAATTAAAACACCTCTTTGGTAAATTTAATAAAAAAAGTATTCTTTTTGTACTTAAAGTCTGGATCATAATCAAATAGAAGTACTATTATTTTTTAGGCCGTAAAATTGCTATTGATGCATCTATGTGTTTGTATCAATTTCTAATAGCTGTACGGTCAGAAGGAGCACAATTAACTTCTGTAGATGGTGAAACAACAAGGTATACAATTAAAAAATCTCTTTCTGTTTTATTTTATAATTAGTAACATGAGCTAACTACTTTTATATATACATTCTTTTACAGTCACCTGATGGGTACTTTTTATCGGACAATAAGACTTGTTGAAAATGGCATAAAACCAGTCTATGTTTTCGATGGAAAACCACCTACTTTAAAGGGTGGAGAATTGGCAAAACGTGCTGAAAGAAGAGAGGAAGCTCAAAAGCAACTCCAAGCAGCTGAAGAAGCTGGTAATGCACGTTCATCAACTTATTTTCTTTAATAAATTCTTGAATAATTTATATTAAATATATTATAATTAAATATATGGGTATCAATTATAAGTAAATTAATAATTAAGATAAAATTATTATTATAAGATGTTGTAAAGAATTTTCTTAAACATATAATTATTATTGTTTATTTGAAAATTTTAGGAAATGCTGAAGAAGTTGACAAGTTCAATAGAAGATTAGTAAAAGTAACAAAACAACATGCAGAAGAAGCAAAACAATTATTAACTTTAATGGGCATACCTTTTGTTGATGTTAGTATGAATTATAATTAAAATTTTGATTAAATAAATTAAAAGATAAATAATTCTACTTACAATACAATACAGGCTCCATGTGAAGCTGAAGCACAGTGCGCTGCTATGGTGAAATCAGGAAAAGTTTATGCAACAGCTACAGAAGATATGGATGCATTAACTTTTGGATGTACTGTTTTGTTGCGCCGTTTAACATTCAGTGAAGCTCGAAAAATGCCAATTCAAGAAATACAGTATGACAAAGTACTAAATGGATTAGGACTAAGTAGGGATGAGGTAAATATTATTTAAATTAAATATCAAAATAAAAGTAAATTTATAATAATTTGTTTCATTTATAGTTTATAGATCTTTGTATTATGCTGGGTTGTGATTACACTTCAAGCATAAAAGGAGTTGGTCCAAAAAGAGCTATCGAATTAATAAAAAGTCACAAATCTCTTGAGAAAATTTTAGATAATTTGGATAAAAAAAAATTCCCAGTCCCTGAAGATTGGAATTACAAAGATGCCAGACAGTTATTCATTGAACCAGAAGTACAAGATCCAGAAGAAATTGATGTTTGTTTTTTTTTTTTAATTTTTATTTATTTATTTTCATATTATTGTAATTAAATTTAAAAAAAATGTTTGTTTTTTACAGCTTAAATGGAATGATCCAGATGAAGATGGTTTGATTAAATTCTTGTGTGGGGACAAACAGTTTAATGAAGAAAGAGTTAGAAATGGAGCTAAAAAGTTACTGAAAGCTAGGCATACAGGAACTCAAGGAAGAATAGATTCATTCTTTAAAGTTTTACCAAATACAAATTCAACAGCAACGAAAAGAAAGGATTGTATTTTATAAATTAGCATAAAAACTTTTTTATTAATAACAAATATTTATTTACAATTTTTTTTATAGGCTGATGACAAAAAAACACCAGCCAAAAAAGGAAAAACTGGTGGGCGAGGGCGGAAACCTAAGTAATGTTGAAAATTTCAAACTTTTTTATACAATTATAAATTAAAGTTGTAATTATTTGTACATGCATATTAATTTTGTCTCGAATATTTGTAAAGAAAACTTTACACGAAACTTTATATTTGTTTTATTAAACAATTTATAATAAAATCTCAAGCATAATAATTTACTATAAAAAGAAACTTTTAAATTTTATATTAGATTTATTTTTTAATTAATTAATATTGCATAAAAATTCAACAATTTATTATAAACGCTTTTGCCCGCAGCTATTATCAACAATGATTTATAAAACTAATTCGGCTTTCTAATTATTGCAGCTTTTAACTTGACACATGATTTTTCATGTGCTAAAAATCTGTATATCGCAGTTATTTCATTAACTATTTTAACAATATCAGTCTTAGATTAGTTATTTTCGAAAATGGCTTGCAGGAGACTGTATATTTATAAATTACATAAAAATATACTACAAATAAATTAGTAGCAAAACAACAAAATGTACATGACTTAAAATGTTGAATAAGTAACAAATATAATTTCTTTACTACATAAAAAATTTAAGTATAGAAAGTAAGTATAATAAATCCTGAAATATATGTACAAATTCTAATCAACATTTATGTACATTTTGTTACTTATTAGTGCTACTTGTAGTATATGTACAATGTAAGTACCCTATTTTAATGGGCAGTATGTGTAAAAATTTGTATATGTTTGATTGCTTTAAAAATATGTCATTGAAATTTAATAACAGTACTACCAATTGCATTGGAGTCCATGATATGAGATATTGCTTGATCAATAAAATCAGGTGAATAAACTCTATCTAAAATAGGTTGAAGTTGATCTGCATCAGCAAGCTTTTGCAATGATTGCAAATATGCAGTTTTGATTTTAGAACCTTCTTTCCAGTGACAGGTAGTAGCACCAAAAACGTACTGTATTATAAGAATCAATTTTTTATTAACAAATGAGTATTTTTTGAATCTTTTTTTCTTTTAATTTTAATAAAGATTATAAAAAATGTGGCAAAAAGAAATAGTTACCTGAAGTAGCAACTTCACTCTTATGCATCCAGCAAATAAACTACCTGTGAAAGATCCTAATGAGTCAGATATTAAGTGTTCAGGAGCTGTTGATATATAGGAACCATAAGAGATTAAATGTTTTTTTAAAACTTTTTCATCTATAGGTTGTCCTCCAGTGTGAAAAATCGCATCAAATCTAAAAAAAATTATGATTCTTTTTATTTAAAGTTACATTTATAAAAAAAGTACATTTATACAAAAAATCTTACTTGTCACGAAGTTCTAATTCTTTAATGACATCTGATTCGTTAAATAGAATTATTTCATCTGCTCCTAATGCCCTCATTACAGGAGCAGCTTGAGGATTACAAACTGTAACAATATGACCACTCCAAACCTTAATTAATTGTATTAGCATGCAACCCACAGGTGTACTACCTCCATATATCAGAACCCTAATAAGCACAATGAAATTCTTAAAATATTTCTTTGTGAAAAAATTTTATAGAAAATTTATTCAACAAAGAAGTTACTTTTTTATCAATTAATTTTAAAAAGTAAATTATTTATATACCTTTTTCCTTTAGCATTGCCTTCTTTAATGATAGAGCCATTTAATAGTGCATCCCAAGCTATGCAACCACTGTAAGGTAAGCTAGCAGAGGCTTCAAACGGTAATTTTTTTGGCATTTTAGCCACTCGAGTTTCTGGTACAATAATATATTCTGCCATTGTTCCAGGAGACCATGATGGAACAGCTAAAAATACTCTATCACCTATATCAAAATTAATAACATTGCAGCCGATATCTACAACAATTCCTGCACAATCTCTTCCTAGAGTTACTGGCAAATCTTTATACCTCTAAAATTCACGAATAAAATAGTATTAAATTACTATTTTTAAAAAAATTGTCAGATTTTTTACTGTGTGTTGAAAATTTAATTTACTGCTAATTAACTTACTCCACTGTTAAGTAGCTTCCTATAAACCCTTGAGTAACCAAAACATATTTTTGTATCAATCTCATGAATTGACGCTGCTTTGACTTGGATTAGAAGTTCATTTGGTTTTTGAATTACAGGCATTTCAGCATCTTCTATCAATGAAATCCCCTGTAAATGATTAAATTTTAGTAATATAGTTAAAAAAGAGTCTTTTCAAATAAAAATTGTTGAATTTACTTCTATGCCAAGGTAATGGTGGCAAACAATTGCTTTCATGTGGTGTAAATGCCTTGGAGCAAACCAGTTCAAGGTCATTGAGTATCCTATTAAGCTTCCAGCCAACAAACCAAAAACAAAATAAAAAAATTCTCTTCTTGATACTGAAAATTTTTAATTATGGAATATTAATTTTAAAACTTTCAATATAAAAATTTATATGCTTATATTGTAAATTATAAAATTGAAGTTACCATCTAATGTATAAAGACTCCTAAGTTGCTGATAAATATATTTTGGATGTAATCTAATGGATGACAAATGATAATGTATTGCTTGTAACTGTGTTTGAAACCAAATAAAAATTTGTTGAAAAAATTCCTTGAATTCTTGACCATGCAAATCATTTCCTATATCTTGGAGAAGTCGATGACCTTGCGACATCCATGAACTTAATAGTTGTAGACCATTTTGCGTTGTTACCGAAGTTTGAATCTACAAAAATATATTTATTTCAAGTATATTAAAAATTATAATACTCTTAATATATAAAACAAATACCATTACATTAAATTTAAATAACTTTAATTTAATGAAAAAAATGTAAACTATTTAAATAGCATAAATAGATATCACAAAATAAAAATTGACAAAGCAACCCTCTTAAAGAATTTAAAACTAAAGAATTAGCACAGACCTAGAACAAGCACATTTGGAAAAGTTCCCAATTACAGTAATCAAGGTCAATGATTCCCTCATTTTAAAGACCTTTGATTTCACTATTACAATGAAAATTCAACAAATTGAAATCACATACAATTAATCAGAAATGCAAAATTAAGATGATATTTACCTGCAGTGCTTCAAATTGATTAGACAGTCGAAACATTATTTCATCCATCGTTAAATTCGGTTTATATCAAAATCGTATTTGAGCGTTCGTTAAGGCATTGGCTGAAGAGGCATACTGGTGCGTTGTTTTTATTTTGTCAAAAAAAAAAACAGACAGCTTGTCTTCCACGTGCGGTGACGTAAAACTCGCAGACTCCAAAACCATCGACCACCCTACTCAAAAAACTGCACACTTGTGCGTTAAAAATAACCGATCTGCATCTAGACTCGAAATAGACCCCGTAGACACGTCAATTCGTTAATGAATGACATTTTCGGTTTTATAAGATGCGACTCTATGACAAAATTATAGATGAACAGCGACTCGATAGGGAGGTCACGTTGGAAAGGGATTGGAAGAATAATTTTTTCCTTCGATTCATTTCTTTCCCTCCATAGGAGGTTAAGTTCGTAGAGGTATTTTGGCACAAACTTGTTTAGATTTTTAACTATCGTGATGTAACAATTAAATCCTGCTAAAGTCACGTGGTCCATGTCACGTGACTGAATCGTAAGATTTAAAGTTTTTACAAAAAATGGCTGCTCTTTGTTCCGGCAGATTTTAGGTTAAGATAAAGCTTTTTTTGTTCATTTAAAAGTTTTAATTACTTTTGTAGTATTAAAAATGAAATAATTTTGCCGTAAACTTAAACATAATATTTATAAATCATTGATATTGGAGTAGCAGCGTAAAATTCCCATAATTTATAGGCAGTTTATTTTTATGGTTTTTAATTTCCCTAACTACTTATTAATATCACGGAAATTTTGGCGCTAGTCTATCCAAAAACCCTATTCTGGTGCCTATCAATCAATATCTGTTGCCTTGTAACCATAGTAACGAATAAGCTTCTGCATGCTGCGTCTCGGTCCCGGCTGCAGTACTATTGTTATCTCCCGAAGTAGACTTCCAACTAAAACTTCAACTGTTCCTGCAGAAATTGAAGATGAATTTGAAGTATTTCGCGTGGTGCCTTACCATTTTATTAATTAAAATTGCTTTTTGCCATGGCGATGATTTTGATATAAGCGGATACATCGCGTATTGTCCTTGTATGGGTAAGTTGATAAACTCATAAGTGAATAACTAAGTTTTTTCGATTTATAATGCATTTTAAATACTTTTTTAGGCCGTTTTGGTAATCAAGCTGACCATTTCCTAGGTGTTTTAGGATTCGCAAAAGCTTTAAACCGTACATTAATATTACCTCCTTGGGTAGAATATAGAACTGGAGAGATTAGATCTGTAAGATTTAATATTTTAAATTTAATGCTTTCATTAAAAAATTTTGAGGTTTAATAATAAATGTATCTGTTACAGATACAAGTTCCTTTTGACACATACTTTAATGTTTCTGAAGTACAAAAATGTCATAGAGCAATTTTAATGGAAGATTTCATGAAGGATATAGCACCAACTCTTTGGCCTCCTTCAGATAGAATTTGTGATAAAATCATCATTTGATTATTTTTATTTCTGGGTAAAATAATATATTTACTTAATTATTGTTTTTAGCATTTTGTTACAAACCACGAGGTACAAGTGATTCATGTAATGCAAAGGAAGGCAATCCATTTGGTCCATTTTGGGACACTTTTTATGTAGACTTTGTTGGTTCTGAATTTTATGGACCTTTACATTTTGATGTACATCATAGTGATATGAAATTTCAATGGCGGCAAAAATATACTTCTGCAAAATGGCCAGTATTAGCATTTACTGGTGCTCCAGCAAGTTTTCCAGTACAATTAGAAAATAAGAAACTTCATGAATGTCTTATCTGGAATGATAATATGATACACAGGGCAAAAACTTTTATTAAGCACACCCTTCCACCTGGAGCCTTTATTGGAATACATTTAAGAAATGGAATAGATTGGGTAAATATTAGTAGAATTTCATTTTAATTAAAAAAATTATGTTAATTATTTGATATTTTATACTCTAGGCAAGAGCTTGTGAATTTATTGGATCTACTCCTAATCTTTTTGCTGCTCCTCAATGCTTAGGATATAGAAATGAAAGAGGTAGAGCAACAGAATCAATGTGTTTACCTTCTTTTGTCTTAGTAGTTCGTCATATAAAAAGAGTCATTCGCAATGGTAAAGATGTTCGTTCTGTGTTTGTTGCTTCTGACAATGATCATATGATTGTAGCATTGTCTAAAGCCTTAGAAAGAATGGATGTAAGTTTTTAAACTATTACAATCTTTTAATATATTTAATAGCGATTTTATGAATGTGTTTTTGGCAGGTGAAAGTATTTAGACAAGAAGGAGAATTTTCTCCCCATTTAGATTTAGCTATTCTTGCTCGTGCCAATTATTTTATTGGAAATTGTATTTCTTCATTCTCAGCATTTGTTGCAAGAGAAAGAGAAATCAAAGGATATCCTACATATTTTTGGGGCTTTCCTCCAGATAGAACATCATCTTCAGCAGCTCATGATGAACTTTAATATATTTTTTAAGTGTTTATTCACATATTAATGTGATCAGATAAATGTGATATGTACTTTTTTTACCTCTATACAAAAACTTTTTTATACGTTAAACTCTAAGATACATTTTTCATCTTCATAAGCATTTTTTAATATTTATTTTTTATAAAGACATTAATAAATAATTTGTCAGTTTACTGTGTATACAATTAAGCAGAGGCTGATATATATTAAATAAAAAATACATGTTAATTTTCTAAAAATTTTATAAAAAATTTTAAAACCTTTCTCATACAAAATATAGGTATAAAATATTTTATTAACATAATTAACTTATTATCTTATTAATTTATTAGATTTTTCTATATCCTGAAGACCATTAGAATTTTTTTATTAATATTGATTAATACTAACGTCATTAGACTCGAGAAAATATATAAAATATTTATAACAATTTTTAATAATTTTCAAATATTATAAAAATATAAAATTTCCATAGGAAAAATAAAATATCACATTATACTTCGGCAAGTTTTTTCATACCACATAGTGATTCTTTTAACGCATTGGCAAAGTTTTTAGTAGAAGTTTCAGGACATCCTTTAAAGGAAGAACACGCGAATAATATATCGTTTGGACGGGGATTATAGCAACACCCGTAACCATTAGGTGCGACTGGACCATAGCACATAAAGGAAGCTGATTTATATGCCACTTGACTAGATGTTAAAGTAAATGTAGTACTTTTAGTGTAACCAATATCAGTAAAAAATTTAGGTATTTCAATATTTTCCTCCTTTGCTATCATTTTTAATCCGAAAAATAAACGGTCGCATCCTTCTCCTGCTGCTGCCTGCAATAATGATAAATTCAAATAATTTTGTTTAATTTAATTAAAATTTGCGCGAAATTAATATCTTTTAATTTAAAATAATTTATTTAGAAATAAACAATTCTTAAAACTTTTATTTTATAATTAACATAAAGTTAATAAACTTTACCTCATTAGCTAATCTTTTATGTGCATTTATTGCTTCAACCATTGCACTCTTTTTTACACAATCGCTCTCAGAATCATTGGCCATTAATTTTGCAAATGTAACAGACTCATTGCAAGTGGATCTAATGCATTCCGTTCTAGCATTTTTAAAACGTCGTAATGCTGCAGATTCGTAATGTACTGGCGGCTTTTGATGAACTTTGTAATATGTTACTTGCATTGCTATTTGGATAAAACTATCAGGGCTAAATTTGCATTTCTTTATTGCATTTGCTCCAAAATTGTCGAATGTGAAACATTCCATATCAGTGTCTTCAGTTAATCTAAAAAGTTTTATCATGCAATAAGTAATAAATTACATCATTTTGTTATTGTTTTAAGTAACTAAGTAGCTCACTGGTCTACAGAAAGTATTGCATTTTCAATGGCACATTCTAGTGATTCATCCAGCTCAAATTTTAATAGTTCAGCTTTTGGAAACTCTTTAGCTGCACACACTTTTGCACCTAATTTTTCTTTCCTATAAATAATTACTTATTAATGTTTTTATTCTATTTAATATAAATAAAAAATGCTTTTTATACTAACACATAATTTAAAATATGATCCTGCAATACAGTAATGGGAAGTGCTTCACATGGAGTATGTTCATATTCTATACCAACAAATCCACAATGTGAAATAATAATCTAAAAAACAATTAAATTATTTCAAAAACTATTCTACATATTTATATTTTTAGTAAATACGTTTAAAAAATATTCTACTTGAACAGTCTTATCATGCCACCTATTAGCTGAATTAGCACAAGAACCACAGCCAGTCATTGATTGCAATGCATGTACAGAAGCAACATTTTTCTTATTAAACAAATCATTTGGTAGCTCTTTATCTAGACAGAGAACAAATAAGGCAGTTTCAAGATCTTGCAAGATTTTCGAATTTGATCCAAGACCTAAAAGTAAATGTTTTTAATTAAAATAAATAAATATAATTATCAAAAGAAACGTAATTAGTTACTTAATATAAAGATATACATTTTAATTTTTCACAATCTTCTGCCCAAGTGTCTCTGTCATTTCCCGTTAAAATTCCAACTGGTTTTGCAGGGGTACGCGACCGTTCCGAAATATCTCTTACAGTTTCAATGAGCTGCTCTTCATTTATAGTATTTGACAATTGGAGTTTGAAAAACTGCAAAGTAATTTTAAATTTTCAGTATAATATGTAATTATATAATGTATAATCAGTATTTACATGATTGTTACTGATGATGATAATATGATTCGAATTATCGGTGTGAATAAATTTATCTACTCTTTTGTTAGGTTGACGATGAGATCCTAAAATCAATGCATAAGGTCGCATATCCAATGGTATGTCCTTCATCATTTCTTGCTTTATTTTACCACTAAAAATTTTTAAAAATCATTTAAGTAAATTGGATTTGAAAAAATTTCAAAATTGAAATATCTAATATTTACCTTTTTATCATATTGTTGTAGTCACATACAGCTCCGATAACATGAGCAGCATATCTGTAAGTATCATCTGGACAATCAAATTTAACTCTTGGAGTAACTGTACCAGGACTAGAGTGAACAATGACAGGATATCTGAAACCCAAATAAGCTCCTTCAAGCCACCAATCACTCAGCTGAAATATTATTGATTTATTATTAATTAATTGAATAATTGGATACTAAGTTTCTAATTTAGTCATTAAATAACTATGATTTACCCAGTTTTCTGTTTCCTCATATCTACATTGTAATTTACGATGAAGCTCTCTTCCAATACCATCTTCCTTAATAAATTCATTAACAATTTTTTCGGTATTCTTATATTCTACTTCATTTAAAAGTGGTTGTAATGATCTGAAAAATAAAGTTTTATATATTTAATTGTGAAAGTTTATGAAATAAATTTTCTTGCAATTTAAAATTCACCTTAAATATAATAAAGCAGACTTTGTCAAGTCAGGTACTGGTTGTTTTGGGAGTGGTTGTTTATTTAACTGAATAGATGTTATTCTAGTAAGTTGTTGATTAAATATATCTTTTAATTTCCTATAAACCTAAAATATTTGTAATCAATCAAATTGGCATGATTAAAATCTTATTGTAAAAGTAAATTACTTACCATAGGCTTGTTTATAGGAGAAACATTCATTATAAATCTCTGCATATTGCTCCCCTCTCTATATATCAAGCTTGATCCAGAATCATTCCTGTAAAAAAAACATTTAAAACCATATTAAGGTTCAGAGTGCCTGCATTGGGACCTCAATTACAACTGGACTATTGACATGAGCGAAGCAGGGTGAGCAATTGATTCAATCTAAGTGAATTAGGAGTGATAAAACAATTTCATATGGGGGCAGGGATTCATGTATCTACCATATGGAATAAAGCATACACTTTTTTATTTTTGGCTTTTAATATATTCTTAAAATTTCCGTTACTCGGTATTTTCCGAAAACTCAAGCATTTCTTTCGATTCTTTTAACTATGTTCTACAAAAAAGCTTAAATGAAGATAATAAAGTATTACACTCACATGACGCTGGTTCAGTAGACGCGTCAAACACACACTTAACCGGCTCAAGTTTATCGTCTCATAAAAGAAAGTGAAAGTTTCTCCTTGCTCATAATATTTATTTAAGATTTCAAAATTAACTTTTACTTTCTAGGTAAAGATTGTGATTTTCGAACTATTAGTAATTAAACGTTTCTAAATGATTTGGCTTGAAGACAAAAAAGCGTACACAAGATAAAAATACGTCAAGATCGAAAATGTAACAACTACAAGTAAAACTAGATTTTCTAATGAAACGGTAATCAATTTCTTATATTTTGATACATGGAAGAAAGATAAAAGAATAAGAAATATGCAAAACTCCGTTCTTTTTTTAGTAGGAAAACTCGTATTTAATTCAAAAAAAAGGCTTTAGCTTATTACGTACATTTATTTACCTATGAAACAGCTTCAAATTCTCATCAGGTGGCGTAGCAATAGTTTTTCAATTATGTAACTTTTTCTTCCTATATCTTTTGAAATCGTTATCACCTATCCTCTTGAACTCTCTTAAAAAAGTGATGATCGGAAAATTGATACCAGAATAAAACGTTTGCGATTGGCCGAGTCTGTTGAATGATAACATGCGATTGGTTGTTAAATCTTTACATTTTGTTGTTAAAAGGTCACGTGATTGGCTTTATGAAACAAAAGATTCGATTTTTAAAAAATTTCGAATTTTTGTAGCCATATGCTACAAATGTATGCTGTCGAATCAAATTATTTTACTGTCCCTTCTGCAGCAGGAGTTCTGGGGTCTCCGCATCTTCTCCGGAACTACACGGGCCTCATCTGGGGTGGGGAGGACTCGGCGCGGTGGTACCCTACGGGGTGGGCCACGGGCTTCATTTCATCCTTTCTGTTGCAGTCTTGCAGATGACAGATGGGACACTGCCTAATTTTCAAACTCCGCGCTCACTCAGCGCCATCAGCGGTAGATGTTGATATATAGATTGGCGAACATATAGATTCCATCTGCAATGATTGTGATCTGGTACCAATAAATATTAAATTTTATTGCTATCAAGTTACTACTTAGTGTTGCGAGCAACTTTTTATTATTAAAGTAAATAACTAATTATCCGGTTCTTTGCGAGCAACAAATAAAATTTATTATGCGGCGCACCCGTCTCGGCACAAGTGCCTGAGTGTTAATTAATCGAATCAAGAAGTTTGCTAGGAATTAAATTATTCTAAATTAAATGAGAATTTAATTGAGCCTTATTTTATGCTGCTATGCTAAACTATAGCGCTCGGACTGCGTCTACTGTGGCAGGCTTGATCATACGTCACGAATGACGTCACGCGGAGTGGGAGTGTGCTTCGACTTCACTGCTCCGTGCTGCGCT